>VDFB02131564.1:58194-318067 GCA_007258455.2 Sequoia sempervirens | reverse complement strand
GGGTCACTTCTCAAAATTACCCTGGGTGTCTGATGCAGGAGCATCCAGTGGTGTAAGGGCAATCTTGCATCACCCAAAAATAGTTAAATTTCAAGTTTCTCAGTTTTTAGATGTTTTTACATTTTTGGATACCCTTTTCGTCATAATGAAATTCCCAATTTATGGTTTTTATTTTTAGTTCCTAGGTTGAAAGATATTGTAGTTTTAGTTTCCCATATTTGCACCTGAAAATCTTTCGAGTTAGATTTGAGGCACTTAGAGCTCCTAGATTGGCCTTTAAATTTACCAAAATTGGTGTAGTGGATTTCAAACGTGTTATTGACTTCGAGACCTTTCCAACGGTTCAAACGGTTCGCGAATTGGAGTCCTGGATCAAAAGTTATGGCCCCGGGAAGTTGGCCCACTTTCTAGAAGATACAATTGCAAATGCTCTTTTGAAATGTGAACTTCATGTTGTAAATTTTCGGCGCCAAACCACCTAAACTCAAATTTGAATGTTATTTTGGGTCCAAACTAATGAGGAGCTCTATTTATGGGCGGGTTTCTAATTTTTGGGTAAATTTTTGGGGACAAGGTCGCATATTGTGAAAGGGTTATTCTATAGCTTTCTATAACTTGCATGTGTTGTAGAACTTGGGGATTGAGATCCTCTACATGTAAGAAGCTCCATTTTCTGAATAATAAAATTATTCTCTTGTTTGTGGGTTATTTTCTAAGTCTCGGGCTGCGCCCTCATCACCTATACTAGAAAACATATTTCTTGCATGCAGGATGTGGCAGAGACATAAAAATTCTAGGCTTTTTATCCATCTATTTCAATGGTACATTTGCTTCGCCAAGCATTAAAACATAAATGGTAGTTTATGAAAAGGATAAACTATTGTCTTTGTGTTCCCACATTTGGCATCCTATCCTGGAAATTTCTCATAAAGAAAGTAAATAATGCATATTTCCACATAATTGCATACAGGTTAAACATTTACACATTCAAACCTTCTATCATAAAAACACATTTTATTTCCAAGTTCTCAAATTGATTTCCATAAGAACAATAATTCATAAAATATATCTCATAAATGGTTTTACAGTTCACCATGAGTTCATTATAACCAATATACTACACTCCAATGAATAAAAGCAAGTATATGCATATGTGCTCATTTCTATGTGCGTGCAAAGATATCCAACATTCTCTTTCTATTTGAAAGATTTAATCTAAATAATAGATTTGTGTAAATTTGAAAGAAACACTCCAATCAACATTGTATACATATTAGAAAATTATGGTTTTCCCATATTCTTATTGCATGTATGTATATATATGTGTGTGTGTGTGTATAGAGATACATTATACAGTAATTCAGAAATAAATCAATCTAACACAACAATTTATCAACTCAAAACAGAAATATTAATCATTCCCAGTCAGATTTCATATCTATTCATTTCTAAATTCTGATTTGTTCATTCTCAAATGAATATAAATGTATATTCCTATATAAATATATATATATATATACACAAAAACTTATCGATATGGGTACAAAAGTATGGTTTCAGAATATTTATCATTTTAAAACCAGAAAGTTATGTTGTAGGTATAAAACCTCATATATATGTATAAATATATAAAGATTCTGGCACATGTATATATACATTTATGTTGCTGTATATACACACACACACACACACACACATATATATAGACATATAAATCTTCACATATATATGTGTGTGTGTGTGTGCATACATATATACACAACCTTACAAGATATACATGTACAACGCATTTAACAGAGCTATCACATATTTTAAACAAATTTAAAGGTTTTAAATTAAGCAATGGTCAACTACATGGTCGATGACCTCCCATTGGGGAGGACGTTTCTTGTGGAGGACAACACCCTCTCCAGAGGCCGCGGCCTGTGGAGGGCATTGTCCTCCACAGTGCAACCCTCTCCCAATGGGGAAGGATGCGGTTGTGGAGCCCCTTCCCTCATTTTCTTTAAAGCTTGCTTCTCATAGATTAAAAGAAAGGTACATCGACTCAATGGGTTTATATTTAAATATCAAATAAAAATATTATATGTTTAGATATATGTATATATACATATATACATTATGGTATGTATATATATATGTTTAAATATAAAATATCAATAAAGTCTGAGATAGTATTTTAATTAAAAGAACAAACTAAAACCCAATTCTGTACACATTAAATATCCAAAACAGGGCAAGTGCATGAAGTTGGGTTACACTTTTGTGGCCAACTTCAAAAAAAGATTGAAAATGACATAACACAAGTGCATTAGAATGCGCTCGCGTTATGTCATTTTCAAAGAAAAAAAAAAGTGAAAGCTATTAATTTTCTCGTCTATTTTTTTGCTCTTCCTGTGGCCAAAAACCCTCATTTTCACGCTCGTGTTATAGGAGGAAGCATTCTACAAAATTCATCAACAATAATTTCTTTTCGTTTGTAAAGATGGCACCACGACGATGAAGAGGTGCAAGAGGTAAGTATTGTTTGCTATTTGTTTTGAATTTCTTAGTTGCAAGTTGATTTTGTTTGTTTTAGGTTAGATTTGATTTGATTTTTTAATTTGTAGGAGATGCAAATAATCCTGCAAATCCTGAAAATCCTCAACAAGGAGAATAGGAAAATCCTCCTCAACAAAATCCTCAAAAAAATCAACCTCCCCCACCAATCACTCAACACCCTCCTGACACTCAACAAAACTTGAGTGAAATTGAAAACAACAAAAAAAAATTGAGGATCCTATCAGTAGGTTGAGTGATCCAAATGCTTCAACCGTAGAAAGAATGACACTAGAAAATTCAATGAAAGAGATGTTAAAAAATGTAGATTCAATAACCCAAAAAATAATGGGATGGCGAGATAGGAGGCAGGCAGCTAGGGCATATTATGCAGATAAACTATCATATAAACAAGTAAGAGATTTAAAAATTACTAAAGGTGATTTGTGCTCTTTATTCATTGACCCTAGAACAAATCAAAATCTTAGCCTCAATACGAAGAGTTTTCCTATTCATTGGTGCCACCACCAAGAGATTAGGAACTATTTTTTATGAATTTAGTAACATCAATCATATCATTAGTTTGATAGTAACCAAGCACTCAATATCATCCTTTCCACTTTTTAAACAAACATCTTTGTTTTGATCAGACAATATCATATTCCTCTAGTAGGTCTGTCAACTATTGAATCGGGTAGTTACATTCCTATCTCAAAGCTTATTAAAAAACTCAATGCACATTTAGAAAAAATTTCCATCACATCACAACATATCAAATTTCTTAGACATTTGACATAAAGAAAATCATTAGATTTCAGACTGTCCTCTGAAGAAAGGCTAGTAGATTAGGCCTATTTTACAAAGGAGACCCCTTCAAAACCATTCCAAATCACTCAAAACCCTCAAAAACACGTTCCATGCACCAAGATTCCTACTTGTAGGACGTAAACTTGAAAATGTTCTCGATCCAATAAACCTCATTTATAGGTGGGGCACCAAATCAAGGAGGCTTGCAAAAAATACTCGTACCCTATTTCTCTAGCCACCACCTAGAACATGATTGTTTATGTCTTTCAAGACCTTTTACATCATTTCCAAGCCTCTGCAAGCTTTATTTATTCATGACCCATGACTATAGCATCACTTTGTGTAGGAAAATCCTCTATTTTCTAGTGTAGCAACAACTCCACCATAGAATTATTTTTCTCAGACTTAAGAATCATAAAAACATGTGAAAACACATCCTGAATATTAACCTACTCCACCAATAGTTCGGCCTTGACTTACATTCAGGTGGAGTAGTGAAGAAAGACCCTATTGGACTCTCAAACTTGTTCTAAAAGGACTTTGTCAGGCATTGAAAACCGCCTTTTATTCTTTTGTTTCCTAAAACTAACCTTCCAACTCTTGAAATTGGAAACTAACTCCTCTTTACATGTATTCAAACTATGATTTAACTTTGGGTATTCCTAAATTACCAACACAAGAAAACAAAACAATCCAATGGTAATACAAACTCGTAAAATGTGTGGGAATTTTTATTTCAAAATCTAATTACAAGAACACAAACTTCTTCTTTTTCTCACCTTTACATTCCTTTTAAAGATATTTCCTTTTTCCATAACTATCTTTCCATCAGTTGAAACTACCCCTTTTAACCCTTAATATGCCTGATTTCCTTTTTTTTTCAATTTAACAACTTTTAACAATATTACATTATTGCATTGTTTGCATTTTCCCACTTTGACCACCTAGAACTAACCCATAACCTTAAATACATTCAAATAAGACCTCATATGACCTTGAACATGCTTTACATCATTTTTCCATGACCTTTTGTGATTGATTGAATACAAATTTGAACACTCATCCCTTTTGCAAAATTGAAAAGTATTTGATGACCTAGGTGCTCCTGCACCAACATCTTACCCAATTGAATCAGGAGATCAAATTGAATAAGCAACTAAAATTTATTTCTCTTTTCATCAAAAAGCACATTGTTTCATTTGCAAACCACAAGGCAACAACAAGCCAACTCATTTCAATACTTCTTATCATCCTCAAGCTTCAAACATCTTATTTATCAGCAAAAATTACTGATCCATGCACAAGAAACCTAATTAGAGTCACTAAACAATCCACTCTTTCATCATTCACCAAGGCACCCTTCCACTCAATTTTCTTTACCTAGGAAAAATAACCAAAAACCAATCTTTCATGTTACAACCTATATCCATCAGATCCTAACACACCTTTGTCATCATCAATTTATGTGAATTCAAAGCAAAAACCTGATAAAGAGCTCTGAATCTTTCAATTCCTTAAACAACTCACCAAATTTTCACTTTTACCAACTAGTTCCTCAAGGCCAAGATACTACAATCAACCATTTACACCTCAATCATTTCATCTGACTTCCAAGACATTACTCACATCATGTTTATTGACTAAGCTTATTCTATGCACAAATCAAGCCCTACAAAGGAGGGTTTATTGCATAAGGTACTTACGAACCTCAAATAATCCTGCCACCACCACAAACACCATGGAAATAGCCTGCATAAGCTTTAGAAATGATGCAGAGTGTCAGGGAAGGAAAACTCACAATCACAAATGGAAAAGTCACTCCACTGAATGCTTCTCTCAAATACTCTCATGAGGATTCCTAAACTCCACTATTCTTTAAGAGATCAACCCCACACACCTAGGGTTCACAACTCAGACCACTCACAAAGCTTGAAAATTTTTGGATCATGTCTCATTAAGTCAAAAAAGGTTTAACAACCCTCTAGCATTTAGGTTCAACAAACACCCATCACTATGGTGACTTAGACCTCACTCTCTCTTAAGGCTTGCAACCCTTGCCCGGTAGGACAGTTAGAATAAAAAACACAAGGAAGACTATTAAGACACCAAAAATATGGATTCAGACCCCTAAGATGGACCCCTACAAGGTTCCAAAACCCTTCCTCTTGACTGTCAAAACATAATTCACAATGGCCCTTTCTACCGCTGCTCCAAAAGGCCTAATTCACAGACCTACACCTAGGTCTTGACTATCTAGTCTCTCCCCTTCACCCCAAAGCTAAAATTCAGACTCCTATAGGTTCTCCACACCTTTTTCCACCATTCCTAAGTGCCTCTTAAATAGATTCTTAAAAATCAAGCAAAAACTCATTTTTTTTGCTTGTCAATTATGCTTGCCACAGAGATGTCAAGCCAAAATTCATGCACAACTTCCAACAATGAGCCTTCCATTCTCCAAAGAATTGAGTAAATGATAGTACATACTTATATCTTCCATCCCACCAAGATTTAACAATTTTACAATGTGGGAATGGAAGAAATATACATTTTTCACCCAAAACCCTGATTTTAAGGGTTTTCAAACCACCCGATAGAAAAATTGGAATATCTCCCTTGATACTCACTGATATCTCACCACTCCAATGCTAAAGGAAATATTATTTAATTACCTATCCAACCATTATGGGCTTGGAGCATGAAAGTGAACATACCAAGTACGAGATCAACAAATTCTTCATAAAACACAAGAAAAACAACAAACTTCTTATTGAAACTTCTTCAAAACATCAACATCAACCTTGCCTCGAACAAGAGAGGCATATTTGAAGTGTTACAAACTCCCTCCAACTTCTTGCAACTATCTTTTGAAAAGAGAGACGTTGGAAAACAACTAATCTCATTCCTTGACTTCTAATTGCCTAGTTAAGGCAATGTGAGCAACTTCTACCAACTCGACCACAAAGAGCCTTCCAAAATGTGTCAAAGGAATTTAAAACCTTGTCAAAAAGTAAGGTGACTCCCATCAGGTGTCTAGATACAACAAATCATCCCCTTTCCTTATTTTTCCAAGATGCACTAGAATTACAAAGGAGGATGGAGACCTTGTTGTACAAAGAAGTTGGTCACCAAGACCAAAAACTCAACCAAAAACCTAGAAGACCTACTACAAACCATTGAAATGGTCCATAAGAACTTATTCCATCCATAAACCAAGAAACAAAACATGAAAAATTATTCTAGGTCCCTTAGATCCATGGGTGCTCCTGCACCATACTCCCAAGCAAGAAAAAGATCTCAAGTCCTCTTTGAGATCAGGTCTTATATACTAGTTCCATGATGTTTAATATCATTTTCTGACATCCATGTTGCATCCTCTTTAGGTAGACCTTTCCATTTGACTAGGTATTCCTTGTAAACCTTCCTTCTAGTCTTCTTTGTCTCCTTGGTGTCTAGGATGCATTCAAGAGTCATAGGTTGGTTGGGGGGTAGTTTCTTCACCCAATCTTCATCCTCCATTTTTGTACATGCTCCATCACCTGCATTCACATAAGCTTTGAAAGGATACAAGTCAGAAATGTTGAAGATAGGAGAGATTGCCACCCCAGGAGGTAGCTTTATTTCATAAGCATTTTGGCCAAACTTGTAGACCACCTTGCAAGGTCCTATCTTCTTCATCATGAGTTTGGTATACTTTCCTTTTGGAAGTATCTCCTTCTTCAAGTGTGCCATCACCAAGTCTCCAACCTTGAATTGGACATTCCTCTTCTTTAAATCTTCCTTTTCCTTATACTTCTCAACATTCTTTTGAAGGGTTTCCTTCACTTGTTGATGAATATCCCTGATTGTAACAACAAAGTCCTCACCTTGAGCACTTCTATTAGCAACTCCTTGTAGATTTCTTAGTTCATAGACCCCTCTAGGGTGCATGACATAGACTACTTCAAAAGGGCTTCTACCAATGCTCATATTCATGGAGTCATTAAATGCAAATTTAGCCTGAGGTAAAATTAGATCCCAAGCTTGTCCATGCTCCTTGGTAAGACATCTTAAGAGGTTTCCCAATGATCTATTCACCACTTCAGTTTCTCCATCCGTTTGTGGATGGTATGTTGAACTAAAGGACAAATTTTTTCCTTGAGTTTCTTCCACAAGGTCCTCCAAAAGTGACCAATGAATTTAGAATCCCTGTCAGAAACAATTCTTAAAGGAAGTCCATGTATCCTAACAACCTCCTTAAAGAAGAGACCTACTATATGAGATGCATCATTGGTGCATTTTCCAGGAAAAAAATGTTCCATCTTACTAAATCTATCAACTACCACAAAGATACTATCAAAACCACTTTGGGTTCTAGGCAACCCCAAGACAAAGTCCATACTTACACTCTCCCAAGGCCTATTGGGAATGGGCAATGGCTGATAGAGTCCTGCATTTGATGAAGTTCCCTTTGCCATTTGACATATTGTGCAGCCTTCCACATACCTTCTCACATCCACTTGCAACTTTGGCCAATAGTAAAATCTCCTAACTTGTTCCAAGGTCTTGTCAAGACCAAAGTGGCCTCCAAGACTCCCACTGTGTTTCTCCTTTATGATATTCTCCCTCATTGAGCATTTACGCACACATAATTGGCTTCCTTTGAAGAGAAAACCATTCTGCAATAAAAAGTTAGAGAATTCACCATGAAAATAATTCAAATGTTTCTCACAAACATTATATACCTCCTTGAAATCTGAATCTTCATGATACATATCCTCCAATGCTTCAACCCCCATGCTTTGGAGTTGGATCTCTTGCACTACAAGTGCCCTTCTACTGAGAGCCTCTCCCACCTTATTTGCTTGGCCCTTCTTATGCTTTATTGTGAAAGTATAGGCTTGCAAAGACTCTACCCACTTCATGTGCCTATGATTGAGTTTGTCCTGTGCATTCAAAAAACTCAAGGCATGATTATCAGTATAAACAAAAAATTCTTTAGGTAACAAGTAGTGCCTCCACTTTTTTAGGGCTTGGACCATAGCATATAATTCCAAATCATAGGAAGAATACTTCCTCTTTGCTTCATTCAGCCTCTCACTAAAAAATGCAATCGGTCTACCTTCTTGGCTCAAAACAACCCCTATTGCTTGATTGCTAGCATCACACTCAATGGTAAAAACTTTATCAAAATCAGGGAGCACAAATATAGGCTTTTATACTACTCTCATTTTAAGATATTCAAACTCTTTATTAGCCTCATTAGTCCAAGAAAACTTACCTTTGTTACCTCCTTTGATGGTGTCCAAGATTGGTGCACAAATTTGGCTAAATTTCTTGATGAACTTTCTATAAAATCTTGCAAGTCCATGGAAGCTTCACACATCTCCCATGGATTTTGGTGTTGGAAAAGTAAGAATAGCATCCACCTTTGAAGGATCCATCTTCAAACTTCCCTTGGAGATGACAAAACCAAGGTAGACTAGTTCTTCCTTCATGAATTCACACTTTTCCATTTTGATCAGCAACTTCTCCTCGTGTAACCTTCTTAGTACCATGTCAAGGTGCTTCAAATGTTCTTCTTTAGACCTGCTAAACACAAGGATGTCATCTAAATAAACTACAACAAAATTTCCAATGAAAGGTCTCAATACCTCATTCATAAGGTGCATAAATGTACTAGGGGCATTTGATAACCCAAAGGGCATCACCAACCACTCATAGAGCTCTTCATTAGTCTTAAAAGTTGTCTTCCATTCATCCCCCTCTCTCATCCTTAGCTGATGGTACCCGCTCTTTAGATCAATCTTGGAAAAGTAAGATGCTCTTGATAGACAATCCATGAGGTCCTCCATTCTTGGCATCGGGAACCTATATCTGATTGTGATCCTATTAATGGCTCTTGAATCAGTGTAAAGCCTCCAATTCCCATCCTTACTTGGTGCTAGGACAGTAGGAACATCACATGGGCTCAAACTCTTCCTCACTAGCCCTTTATCCATCAACTCTTGCATTTGTCTTGTAATCTCCTCATTTTGACCAAGTGTCATCTTGTATGCAACCTTATTGGGAAATGTAGCCCCTGGAATCAGATCAATATGGTGGCTTATATCCCTAATGGGAGGTAGGGAACTAGGTAATTCATTCAATGTTATGTCCTTGTACCTTTCCAACAACTCTTGGACTTCCTTTGGTACATCTTCCTTATTCTTTGTGGGAAGATCTGCTTCACTTTTTGGCTTCATAATCAAGAAGAATCCTCTTCCTCCTCCTTCCTTCAAGGTCTTCATGAATTCCTTCTCACCCACCATCAAAACACTAGGCCCTTCATGCTTTGCCTTGTCTTCTTCTAGGAGAGGTGAAAGGTTGTAAGTCTTCCCATCCTTCACATTGGAGTATGTGTTCTTCTCCCCATCATGCTTGGTATTCCTATCAAACTGCCAAGGCCTACCAGAAATATATAGTTTAATACTTGTACTCAAAATTTTGTTCATTAGATCTCATACATTATAAGTCATGATGTGGATTGCTATTGTAACTTTTTTGTGATTGAGTAATTTTTTGTTTTATTTTTAGATGTTGGTTGTGGAAACATCTCCAAATGTTACAAGGGAAATGGATATCTATTAGGTACTACCAACTCTGATAAACCTAGCTCTGAAGGTTTTATTACTGATGTCTCAACTCAAAAATTTAGTGTGAGCAACATAAGATCCTTGAATTTTGCAAATAATTTTTTGTCTTCCAAGGTCTCTACAAGTGATTTCTCTATTTCTAAGAATGATAGGAATGAGCATCCTGCATCTAGAATTGCTTTGGACCATGTTTTGGGCTCCAATAGTTTTGAACATAAGAAACACAACTTTACGAGTTGTATATTGAATCTTTGCATTTCCATGGATGAACCTAATCTTCCAGTTGCTATAAAAAATCCTCCTGTATTTGAGGAGCCTATACATGATAACATCACTGTCAATACGGTTAAGAATTCTTCTACCTCTAGTGCACATGTGGTGAATCCATCTAGATCCTTTAATTTAGCCTCCAACATTAATGGCCATATGGTGGATTCCTCCAGGTCTCTTAATCAATCTCCTAGCACCAGTAAAAATTTCATGGGTGATATAATAGGCAAATGTTCTAGGAAGAATATCTCAAATTCTAGAAGTCTAATCACCAGCTCCTTTGGCCAGAAGGATTCAACCTCTTTGAATTCAAGCTCCTCCTTTAATTCTACATCTAGAACTAATGTCCATATGGGGGATACATCTAGCCCTTGCAGTCAATCTTACATCACCAGTAAGAAAGTGGTGGATAGCCAAACGAGGAAAAGCCCTATCAATAATGCCTCAAATTTTGGAGAATCACTTACCAGCTTCTCTGGCTAGAAGAATCTTTTTCCTTTGGCATCAAGTTCAAAGAGTTCATTGCAAGCCAAAGATGATTCTTCAAGCTCCACATCCTTCATTGCTCTAGATAGTAAGTCAAAGGTTATGAATACTAGAATAGCAACATCTAAAATTGAGAACCAAAGGGTTTCAGAAATAAGTGGTACAGGCAGGAGGTCTATTAGATATGTTTTTCAACATTCTTCTCCACTTAAGGAAAGAGCTCTTGTTTGCAGTGTATCACGCCAAAAGAATGACAACTATGATATAATATCTTCTAACACATTCCATATTGTCGTTTCATCTCTTCCTACTAGTAATGCCTTGAAAGCATCTATCAAAAAAGTTGCACAACAACTAAAATCTTCAAAAACCTTGAAGCAATCTTCAAGAAAAATGATTAATGACAACTCAGGAAAATCAAGTGAGGTAATTTTTAAATATGCTAATTTATTGTTTTCAAGTTATGGCTGGTTTCATTATTTGCAATGCTACAATTTTTTACTTAGGTTTGTGCGATACATTTTTTTAGCAAGTATTACTTGCTAACATACAAAAGAGGTCTTGAATTGAATCAAATTTTATAATTTATGTTACACCTAGAACAAGTATGTTTAATTTGTTCTTGTTATGTAATTTTGTACCTTATATTTATTTTTCTCACATAGCTTTTGGTTGTCAGACACTCTTTCCGTATGAACTCTTTGTCAAAATTTTCAACTGGGACAAGCTTGAATTAATGCCACCTTGTGGTCTCATCAATTGTGGAAATAGGTATGGTAGTTTCTAGAGCCAATAAAATCCTAACATATTAGTTTATCTTTGCTAGCATCATTATTTTAGTCTTAAGTTGTCAATGCACAGACATATCATGTGTTTTGGTTCACCTAAAGACATGATATATTTGTGTTTATCCATGTGTTGAACTTTATGTATAAAATTTCAACAACACATAAGTTTGAATGAAGGTGAAAATTATAGATAGGTTGCAACAACAGGTCCTCAATTAAAATATTCAATGTAAAGTTTATACCTTTTTAGTGTAAGAGTGAAAAAGAATTTATCTTTGGGCCTTAATTCTATTATGCTAACAACATCAAATAACTACTTTGGAATATGAATTCCCAAATCAAAAATTCTGTGGGTATGGATAAATATGACATCCATGGTTTGGCCCTCGAATGAAAATGGCATTGAATTTCCCTTGACCACTTTTTTTTTTTATGCTCATCTTGGATTGCTTAAATCTTATGTGCACTTGTTAGCATATTTAGAGCTCTACAAGCATATGATGTCCAATATAAATTCTATTAGCCTATTATTTGGTCCTTTCACCTCTTTTGTTGCTTTTCATTGTATTCCCTACTGTCTGAAACTATTAACATCCTCATTGAACCTCCTTATGTAGCAAGACCTACCTGTCTCTTAAACATCTTTCTCTTTGAACATCATCTGTTTTCTTGTTATTAATAAATGGAAGACTCAATTAGAGCTAACTTTTGAGGTCATCTATCTGTAACAAAAAATGTTTGGAAGCTTGATGTTTGATCTCTTTAATGAATGAAGTTAGACTATAAATAGTATAATTTGCAAGTACTTTTTGGCTATTTTATTGCACAAGTAGTAATGTGAATGCTTTGCTTCAAGCTTTACAAGCACTGTGTAGCTTACGCTCATTTTTTTCAAGCATTTATGCAAGAATCTTATTACCAAGCTCCATCTTTCTTTGTTTGCTTGGTAAATCTCAGGAAAGGCCATGGACCTTTAGAATGTTGGATTACCTTAGTGACTTGTCTGTGTTTTGCTTCATGCTTGATGTTACTTTAATTTGTATTTCTCAAGGCCATGAATTATTATAGATATTTTTTTGTCTTTTGTTCCCAATATATATCATAAGGGGATGTGTATTCATACTGCTTGAGGCACAAGTAAATTCTAATATTATATTTACTTGATAATCAGGTGTAGGCAATTCAACTATGTGCCTGAATTGTACAGACACCACTTTGTTCTTACCTTTGTTAAGATTTTCATTTTATGATTCAACAATGCTTAGGGATTTGAGATTTCAGCTCAATTTGTTATTTGTGCAAAATTTCACTTTTATTGACTTTCTAAGATTAGTACAAATTTCGAATTCATGCAACTTCCAATATGGGAATAACATATGCAACTTTCAATTTGATTTTGTTGGAGAGATTTTTTTCACTCTTGATGAGTCAATTAGACCACCACATGAAGGAAGTTATTAATTGGTTTTGGTGCTTTCTTTCACTCATAGATGAGCTTTATATATCAAAGAAAATTGTTTATTTTTATTTTTTTAAAGAAAACTATTTATTTCGTACAATCTTAATTTGAATAATTTTTCAGGTGACTCCATCTACCTACTATGCCCATGTGGTGCATGATCTTAAATCAAAATGAATGATTTATTTCTAACAATTTACATATGAGTGAATTTTCATGTGACTTTATCGAGCTGCTATGCCAATGTCGTGCTACAATGTCTGATATTTGCAAGGCCTGTTGCTGCATATCTACTCCAAGGATCTCATTCAAAAAATTGTATGTTAAATTTTCTCCATCAAGTCATTCATATATGTTGATTTTAGGTGAAATTTGTACTTTTGTATATTAGCCATTTGATCTTATGAATATTCACAGGATTGTCATTTGGTATGTTGTTGAATTCAAGTCAGAGAAGTGAGATAAATGATTGGTGCTTCATGTGCAAGCTTCATCACCTTGCTTCTAGGATGAGGGATGGAAAGGGTCCTATTTAACCCATCAGAATATTATCACAAATGCAAAACATTGGCAACCACCTTGGGTATGGGAAAGAAGACGATGCTCATGAATTTTTAAGGTAAACTAAGTTTTAAGATTCCAATGTTTACAATGGCTTGTCAGTGCTCAGCTAGTTCCCATTTGTCTCTTGGGTTTTTTACTTTTTTTCTACTTTTATATTTCATCATGGTTATGCTGATTTTTGTTTTGGTCCTTTGTCATTTTGTTTCTAGAAATTATTTTTGTAAATCCTTGCTGCATATTTTTAGATGATCTTATATGGTTTATGTTGCCAGGTTTTCCATTGATGTAATGCAATCAGTGTGTCTTGTTGAAGCTGATGGAGGGAGGGTAGTTGATCCACTATTGCAAGATACAACACTTATCCAATAAACATTTGGGGTCTATCTTCAGTCAAAAGTAATGACACTTGAATCTCTAAGGGTTGTTTTGAAATTATGTTTTAGTGGTTAAAAAATGAGTACAACATTTCTTTGCATGAATTGTTATTCTTTCTTGTAGAAAATGTCTAGGACAAAACTACTAGAAAAATTTAAGGCATTTAGATGTAAACTGTGATGTATTGCTATTTTTTTGGTACTAGAGATAAAGTGTTTGAAATGCCAATACATATCTGAGAGGTATGATCGCATGACTACTAGGCCTCTTCATCAACAAAAATGTGAGACTGTTAAGGTAATTTTCAGGGTAAAACATTCATAAGGTATCATTGAAATTATTTTTGAAATTTTCCTTTTGCAATTATTTTAACACACACATGCAAGTACTATTTAAGTAAGTAATGGTTGTTTTATTATGCAAAAAAGGGTAATCATTACCTATGTAATATAATGTGTTATTGTTTTTCTTTTTGCAGAAATGTATTGATAAACTCAAAGAAGGGGATGAAGTTAGGGTGTTGGATCTGTTTGATGGTGATGTTGTGGGAATTAGGCGGATTCACTCCCTATTTATTGTACATGGAGTCAACTTGAAAGGAATAGGAGATGCAAATGTAAACATTTTAAAGGTCACAAGTAACATACCCCTTGTTTAAGAAGACAAAATAGATGGAGTTGTTCATCTGAACAAGAAAGAGGGAACCTTCACACGGTGGCCACTAAAATATTTGCAAAAAATGAAATAGTTGAATATGTTTATCATGTACTAGTTGTTAGACATCTTGGCTCACTACTTTATGCAGTATTTTGAATGTGTTGTTCAGGGATCTTAATTATCATGGTGTATTTGAAAGAGTTGGAAACTCTTAGACAACTTTGACATCTTATAACTTGATATATATATTTGCATTAATTTTTTTATTGTAGATTACCTTTATTTATCATGATGTTGAATCAATCTTTTAATTTTAGCATGTTGTAGCTTGTTCGTATATGTAATATTTTTATTTGTTTTTATGTTTTAGTTCAAGTTTAATATTATGTTAGTTTTGCATTATAAAATTTATGGTATTTCAAAATTATTCATTTAATGACTATATTTACTACCAATTAATGGAAACCAGTAAATAAAAATTACTAAAGTAATGACTAAATATATGACAAAATATATGACTAAAGTCATGACTAAATTAATGACTAAATATATGACTAACGTAATGACTAAATTAATGACTAAATATATGACTAAATTAATGACTAAATATATGACTGAAGTAATGACTAAATATATGACTAAATAAATGACTACTATGACTAAATAAATGAACAATTAACAACAATCAATGACTAAATATATGACTAAATAAATCACTACCATGACTAAATCAATGACTAGATAAATGACTAAAATAGTTTAGTCATAAATTTGGTCGTGTTATAAATGACTGGAAATAAACTACTAATGGTCACGTGACCAAAATTAGTCATTTATATACAATTTTTAGTAGTTTATTTAGTCATATATTGTTGTTTTTGTACTAGTGGATGCTGGTATCTCTGACATGTGCTATGTCTTTGACATTTTGGTAACACTGTGGCAAAACTATAACTCTGGTTTGGATACATACTTTTCCATGATCTTATCTTGATGGCATATGATCAGTTTATATCATGATTCACCTAGCTATGGGCTCTTGATACTTCTAATATATACATGTTGGTACTGACAGTTATTATCTTTCAAGAAGCTACAAGGCAAGACTTTACATGATAACATTTGTTTTGATCAGACATTTTTGACTCCATGGACAGTGGCATACATACTCTGGCGTATACTTTGGCAAGGTTTACATTTGCTTATATATATTTGTGCAAATTTATTTCTATGTGGCTAACGGTTCAAATATGATGTGAAGTCATATATTGATCATACAAGTTGCAAGCAAATGTAGTTTACATGTCTTCAGATTTAAAACATTGTGAAGCATATGGCTTCAGGTAGTTTGAACTTCATTTTACATTGTACATGATCTAAAGGATTTCATTAATTGATTTTATAGTGTGGCCTATGATGAAGATATTGAATGTTTTATATTCTATACCATGGAGGTATCGGGCACTTAAGATAATTTGACCTAGAGGTACCGAGCACTTAAGATAAATGTGGTCAATGTTTAAAACAATGCAAAGGAACCGACACTTAATATATATATTTGGTCTATGTTTAAGAGCCCATATCGGGCATGCTAAGTATTGGGGAGTTAGAATTTTGAAGTCTTAAAATATTTTTAAAATATTAAGTGGAGGTTCTATTTGGTGTTTATATTTTGGTCACATTTCACATGTGACATCATCTGTTATAATTATAATTTTTTTGACTTTTTATAAAGTCACTTGGCAGCGACAATAATATGGTTTTGATGCACAATTTTTGGTCATACCTAGAAAATTCTAAAGGCATCATTATGTTTGGATTTCAAATGATTATTTTTGTTTGAAAAGTATTCGAAAGACTTGAGGAAAGTATAGGGAAAAGTCATTATTGTTTCACTGTGTTAAACTACAAAACCCTAGCCACCACCATGAAGTTGTGATAGTAGGTTTTTGAGCTCAACAGTGGAAGAAGATAGAGTGTTGACTGAGGAGTTTGGAAGACAACAGATGGAGATCTTTAGTTTGGAGGTTTTGAAATGGTTCCTCTAGTTTTTATTTTCTTTCATTCCTCCCTAAATAGGTATTACAATTAACACATTTTTTTACGAGCTTTATCATGATTTTTTTTAAGGTATTAAAAATGAAGGTTCAATGATTAGTTTGATTCGAAACCCTTGGTTATTTCTTTGCAAACAAATAAAGGGTTAAAAACCAATTGGTTGAAGAAAATAGTTATTGTAATCTTGAATTTCTGTTGAAGATTCATGAGATCATTTGTATATAAAAACAGAGATGGAACATGAGTTTTGTGGTTGGCATTTTTGAGAAGTTTGTGCACACATTCTGCAATAGAAATTATTGTAAACATGATGAAGAAATTTTATCTAATACATCTGGTATTTTAGAGATTCAAACAATGAATCTTTAGGATATTTGGTGTATAAGTTTGAAAGAAATATGTGGGCTAAATTGTAACAGAGAAACCCTCTGATATTTATTATTCTAATTTGTAGAAGGGGTTGGTGCTCCTTGGAATGGGTGTTCCTAAATTTGTAAGGGGTTGGTGCTTCTTGGAATGGGTGTTCCTAAATTAGTAAGAGGTTGGTGCTCCTAGAGTGGGTGCTCTAAAAATTTTCTAGTAAGGCATTGTAAACAGTGTTTTTGAAGAAAGCCAGTGAGGCATCATTTCTGGAGTGGTTTTTCTACCCCAAGAGGGTTTTCCACTCGTCAAATTCTGTGTTTTTCTTTTGTCTCATTGATTTGATATGAAAGTGTGTTATGTGATAAGTCCTTGTGTGACAACTTTTCATTTCTATCTAATTTTCATAAGTTATCAGATGCATTATAGTCTATTATCAATTCTTATTTCTGCAATGTTATTGTACTCAACTGTTACAAGCACTGTCAAAGTCATATGTTGCAAAATGGTTTAAAATCTCTATTTCACCAAACATGTTATACATGTTGTGATGAAAATCATTTAGTCTATCACATCACATGTTCTTTCATTGACTCATAGTTCAAGTGTGTTTCAATCTATCATAATGTACTAAGGGTCTTTGTTGTTTTAATGTATCATATGTTATTCTATTACATAGTTGTTGTAGTGTCTCATAAAGCTGAAATATGGTGGTCTTAAATTGATTCAATGATGTTGGTCTTTATATAGATAGTCATATGAGTTGCACATGTTTTTTCTTCATGCTCTGATTGTTAAACAAATGTTAGTCACATCTTTTGCAAGTGCAAGATATCTCATGCAAGTTATATTGGCATAAGTTGTCTAAATGGACTGAGTTGGTTTTATCATATCTTACCTCTTTACCTCTTTATCAACAAAAAGGATATTCAAGCTAAAAGTATTTGTTGAAAGTTGAAAAGGTTTAATTTTTAGTCTATCTATCAGACACTGATTCACCCCCCCCTCTCAGTGCCTGTCCATACTCCAACATGCAAAGGATAAAGTATCAATTAAGGAAGTGTGTGATTGATCTGAGACATTGTTTTGGGTCTTGGTTAAGTGTTGGTTTGGTCCGCTCTCATTCTCTCCCACTATGGGAATGTTGAGTTACCGGCCTAATTTGAATTTGTAAATTGAAGTGTGTGTAGTCGACCTTGGAGAAATTTTCTAAGGTTGAAGATGGTATAAATACAAGTTGAGATGTTATATATTGATGTATCAAGAATGCCAGAAGTGTGAGAAGCAAGAGTGTATGAAAGTTAATTATGGAAGTAATAATTTAATGTGTCAAATTCTTGAAAGTAGTGAGCTGATGGTGTTTGCAATTCTCTGATTAAGGCTGTAGATGTGCAATTCTCTGATTGAGGCTGCAAATGTGTGTAATTTTTGTATGGTGGATTTTTTTGTTATATTTTGTATTTGTAGGTAGTGAGCCTCCCTTTTGGATAGTGAGTCCTATCTATAGGCAGTGAGCCTTATATCTTGGGCAGTGAGCTCTTTGGCAATGAGCCTCTTTGTAATCAGTTTTGGAATTACTTTATATTGTGAGTTAATCCTCACCATGGTTTTTCCCTTATTAGGTTTTCCACATAAATCTGATGTTTCCTATGTTGATATTTCTTTTTGTTATTTGCATTTCGTTTTCATACTTAATAGCAAAATAAAGCGGATGCTAAGTTAATAATTGTTTGAGATTTGTGATTTAGATCGGTGACAACTTTTCACCCCCCTCTCAGTTTTCTTACACATTTCAACACATATTAATTAAATTGAGCTTAATTATTCCTTAATGAGTCCTATTATTCATCTACAAGCCTACTAAATTACATTTTTCCAAGGGGAAACTAGACAATAATTAATTCCAACATATGATAAATTACCTTGAGCAATGTGTGTTCCAACAATAGGGACCTAGGACCCATTTGCCCATGGGTGAATGGATCCTCCCTAGACCTTTGAACCAATTTTTAAAACATGTTTTGGTGGTATTTATATCATACCAAATTCAAATTTTAAAGGTTGACTTGTAATTTTTAATTTTTTGGAAATTAAGGATAAATGTCTATAAATACAAGGTTATTTCATCAAATTAATCCTAGATTTACAAGAATTTTTCAAGAGTAATTTCACAAGAGAAAATATTATTGTCAAGAGCATTCAAGAGAAGATTTCTTATTCATTTTATTACAGCATTAAAGATCTCAAGCATCATGTTAAAGTTATGTTCATTCATGCATGTTTTTGGAGTTAACTTTGTGATGTAGGTTTCAAGATCTAATCCAAGCATTCAAGTCAAATATTCAAAGAAAGATTCAAGTATCAAGATCCACATCCATTGAAGCCATTTCATGCAAGATCCACATCAATATTTTAGTCTTTCTAAGGTTCATTCAAGGGTTTGATGAGTGGTAACGTTGAGTTGTTCATTCATCATTCCATTCATGTTATTTCATTTCAAGGTTTAATTACCAAAATGGGGTTTGACCAAGGAAAACCCTCCCGCCCCCAATTCACCCAAAAACAAACATTTTTCCCTCTCTCTTTGTGTGTTGCAGATTTGTAGGTTCATAGGTTCAAGAAAAGTTGAAGATCTCAAAAGGAAAAAAATGAAAAGTTGTATTTGTTGTCACCTTTATTGTCATCTCACAGATACTCAAATGCTGAATTTATTTTTGACTATCTGATTGTGAAACCTGGAGAATTTGAAAGTGCAGACATAGGAGTAGAAGACCTAGAAATTAATTTTGAAAAGTCCTACAAAGACCCATTCACCCATGGGCGAATGAGTCCCATCCAACCTTCAAAAACTACCTCTTGGTGACTAGTAAACACATCTCTGCCCTTCTCATATCAGCATTTGGTTTTCTAGTTCTACAAATATTGAGCTTAATCTACAAGATCCAAGTCGTAGATTTCATTTTGGAGTTGATTTTCTATTTGAATTTTTTCTCCTGAAAGTTTTTTTTGACCTTGACCCCATCCTTCAAGCATAAGGAAATCTGAAGATTCTCACATTGGGTTGATTCACCTAAGGGTTGTTAATCAATTTATTGTGGGGATCTCATTTCCTAATGAATGTAGGAAGATAGGGTATATTCTTATCATTTGGACTTACCTTTCCATTTTTGGAAAAACCCCTATTTTCTTGATTTCACACTAATAATCCTAGCTCCAAATGATCTATGACCACTAATCTAGTGACTATCATATCTATGTAAAATTTCCAAAGAAATGGATAAAAGATATGGTATTTGAACCAAAATAAGATAAAAAATCCTATTTGTTTTGTCTCAAGATATGCATTCCTAGCACGAAAGGAATACAAAAATTTAGATTGAAGAAGATGAAGACTTTCTCTTTGAACTAGAATTATTCTAGGTTCTTGATCCACAAAATTGCAAATTGGTTATGAATATTATTTATTCTTGAACCATAGCCCAAGCTAGAATATATTATAATGTTGATTAGTGAGAGGTTATCTCACTTTATTTTAGTTGAACTTAATGGTAAAAGATATTATGCTCAAATTTATATAGGTGCATCCCTTTAATTCTATAAATTTCTTGTATTAAAGAAGTGAGAATAACTAAACATAATAAATATAAAATCCTGAATGTTCATGGAAAAGGTTTTACTTGTGATAAATATAAACATAAAGAATAGCTATAGGAAGAAAATATTTGAAATGAGTGAAATGTCAATTGATGTATTGGGGTAAAAACACAAAGTTGTGTCACATTTTTAATTAAATTATCAACACAAATGAATTTAAACATTTCCAACTTAAGCCATTTTTGCTATAATGTCAAGATGAACTTTTATTTCTAGATTTTCTATTCTCTTGAATATTCCATTAATAATGTCCAAGGTAAAAGTAAAAATATCCCCATTCACCATGGTTTAATTTTCCACCTTTTTCATCATCAGATCGCTCTTTCCCTTCCCTGGTCACTATCAAGAGGAACATTTTGGTCATTCACAATCCTATCGACCCCTTGAGGGCCCTATTTCCACTTTTTCTCTTAAAGAAACCTCACCCACCACTCGTAGAATCACCAGGGCTTGAGGAAAAACCCTTGTCAATGAGACCGACCCCATTAAAAGTGTTTCTTTCCTCGAACCCACCCCTATTTCTACCTTTGGCTTTGATAATTCATCTAAATCAGACAATGAGTCTTGGAAACTTACCCTTGACAAGTCTCTCGCACACTCCCCCGTTCATTAACCCTTCTAGCCCCAAAAAATCCCCTAAACTCTACATTAATCTAGAAGGGACCTTTACTGATCTCAATTTGGATGAAATTTGTGCCTCTTGTGTTCCCCTTTGGCATAAAATGAATGATATTTCAGCGACTTTCAACATCCAAAACAGCATTCTAAAGTGGTTTTAGGGTCAACTTATTATGGTGAAGGAAAAAATCTAGGTGTTAGAAAACAAGGTTCTCAACCAATAGTCTCCATGGCTGAGCGAGGTCAAGGATGGTGAGTGTTGGGATATGCTTTCCTCCCTTGCCAGATATTCTGGTAGATAGGCTAATTGGGATGAGGAGGTGGAGGAGGTCAGAGCCTTGGTGGGTAAGGAGGAGGGAAGAATGAAATTGTAGGAGGAAATTTTCACTATTCACAACAACCAGGACAAAACAATGCAATGTCTCCAAGAGATTATTGATTATAGAAAGGAGAGTGTGAAGAATAGCACCGTTACCATCTAGGTCTAGGTTTCTTTTTATTATTTTCATATTATAGACATCTACTATCATGAAGGCATCATTTCTATTTCTCATCTCCAAGGGTGGTAGCTCATGTTGATGAAAAGTAATATCTATGTTAACTGTATTCATTCCTTGAATTAAAGCTACTACATCACTTGTATTTGTATTAGAAGGAAGTACAACATTTTGCAAGGTTGTTTGAAGCATAGTGTAATAGATGAATTTTTGAATTAGATCGCATAGGGATATTTTCATGGGAGTATTCTTAAGTTACTCATCAAGATCATACTCCTTTCGACTATTCAAAGGAAAACAAGGGGCACTAGGCAAGACAAAGTTAGGAAAAGGTAAGGATGTCGAGGTTGTTTGTCTTGGTTGTGGATTATTTTTAGTGTTATATGTATGTGCAATAACATTGTAGCTTGATTGATGTAAAACATTGTTCTTAGGTGGTTCAAGGGTGAAAATAGGCTTGTTTTGAGTTTTATTTTTGTGTGAAGGCGGCTAAAGGATAAGTTAGAGTTGAATCACAGTAACTTCTCTTGGTTCGACTTGTCATAGCAAGCCTTAGTGGATGAACCTTGTGAGATGAAATCCTCAAGGGCTTCATCTAACATGTCAAATTCATCACTACTAAAACGATTGAGGGTTAGGTTAACTTGGAAAAAGAGATTTGGCATGCTCAAATAACTATGCTTTCTCCAAGTGGCTCATCAATTTTTAGGTGTTTTTGGTTTTGTTTTCTAATGAATTCCAAATATAATCTATTCTAATTAAACTATTAACTAATGCTGAAATAAAAAGTATAGTAATCTAATTCTATCCACAATTGCAATGAATATAAATTAAGCTAGATCTAATGAAATGCATTGAACAGAAACTCAATAAACTGAAACATAAAACTAACAACAACAAACAAAAGCACAAAAACAAAGTTTTAATGTTGGAAAATGTAGTCTAAAATCTGAAACAGGACTAAATCATCTAGAGGGGTATATGAGTCCCAATTAGGGTATTTTCAGGGATCTGAATGCTAAATAACAATCATGACAGAATACCTAGAAATAAGGAAAAACCACCTATACTAGAACTAAACCACCTAGAGGGGCGTATGAGTCCCAGATTAGGGTTTTTACACAAATTTCAAAAAATTATGAGTGAAAGCTATGCTTTTTGGTTTGTATGATGTCTAGGCTAAGCATAATTACAAATTTCAAATGAAATTCAATGATGCAAGATGCAAAAATGCAACCTATATGCACTTTCACTAATGCAAGATTTAGAAACCCTAGATACAAATCAACTAATGCAAAAAAAATCCTAATGCAAATTTAATGTAATCTAGATCTAGGACTATGATGCACTCAAAATTAGAAAAGAGGTGTTCACGTCGAGTTCACCAAAATTTAACAACAAAAATAGGGTGCCCCACCTTTGAGGAGATGGAGCACGAGGATAAGGTTCCTATTTCACTATTGTTGCATTCAATGAAACCCTAGAGATCTCAATCCAATGATAGAATGAGAGGAAGAGATCTTGCAATAAGGTGTCCTAGGGCATGTTTTGAGACTAAAAGGGGGTTCACCACCAAGCTAGGGATTGGAAAGATAAGAAACATGCAAGAGCTAATGATGAAACCTAATACTTTGTAAAACTCAAATTAATGACCTAGAAATGAATATAAATTAGAACAGTGAATTGGGAAATCAAAGAAGTGTATTTGGAAACTTGAATGTACTTAGAATAAGCTTTGAAATTTTGAAAATATAGACTTTAGGGAACACTGGGACTCATATGCTAGGCTGGACATATCAGTCCTAGACTAGGGTTTTTGGGCTGAAGCAAGAATCTGGTGATGATAGGCTTGGATCCTCAGAAATCTAAAAAATTTATGTATTGGGACTCATACACCACTTATGGTGTATTAAATTATCATCCTATTTTTTTGGAAATTCAAAGGTTGAATCTTCTCTTCTATCCCTAATTTATCTTTTCAACCTGATTTTCATATTTGAACCTCTAAAAAGACTTAAAAAATAGAATATAATGTTGATTTGCTTATTGAGGGTTTTCCTTAGTCAAACCTCTAGTTCAGTAATTAAACCTTGATAGAAATAATGGATCTTGAAAGTAAATGTGTCTATAAACCCTAATCTTAAGTGTATCTAAGATTAGGAAATCTGCAATGCAACACAATCCTATTCTAATATGATAGAATGAGGTGCATGAATGAAACACAAATATGAATGACTCACTTTGGGAGATGTCTAATCACCCTAATAAGCCATAATGATGTATGTACCTTCCTTTAGGATAAAAGTAGAGTGATAATGGAGGATGGAATCACTTAGGAAGCAATTCATTAAGCTTGGTTTGATGGTTAGTTGCATCTCCCCAACTAGAATCCATCATGATTCATCATAGGCAACCATTATCAATCCTTGACAATGCTAGATCTTGAATGAAAGTGAGCTTGAAGACCTACAAAAACACAATTATGTTGCTCCAAGACTTCTACCTTACTTTCTCTTGAAAACTTGAATGCTCTTGTGTAAGTATGCTTGAGTGTTTGTGAATTCTTAGAACTTGAATTGCTTTCTCTAGATGAAAATAATGACTTGAAATCTTGTTTACATAGGCAATACACCTAATTTACCATTTATTAGATCTCAAAAGCTGACATCAACCAAAATTTTGAATTAAAAACTTGAATTTCCCACTCAAATCCTAGAAAGGGGCCACACAGGACCCATACATCACTTGTGGTGTATGGGTCCCACCTAGGGGGACTCATACGCCCAAGATGGCATATGAGTCCCACCCTAGTTTTTCAGGGTGGGTCAATGATGGGTTGTTAGAAAATTTAATGCTTTTATTGATTTTATCAGGATTTCAGTTGAAATAAGCCATGAGATCTCAAATAAAGGGTCTTGGGGGCCTATTAATGATGTTTTCAAGGGTCACAAATGCAAGGGTACTAAAATAGGTCCATATTAAGTGAGAAATTGTACCATCTCCAAGAAGGGAGTACAATTTATTTCATTACATGAAGCTACCATCATCATGATCAAAATTCTTAGGTAATAAAGGAATGATTTTTTTAATGATTGTAGTGTCAGAAATTTTTGCCCTTAAAAATTTCACAATATGTTTCCTCCCCCTAAATTATTGGACCTAATTAATGTTGGAGTGAAAATGACACTAAGAGGGGGGGGTGAATCAGTGTCTTAACAAATTTAAACATTTTTCTTAAAATAAAACCATAGCTCGGATCTGATCTCAATATTAAAATGATTCATGCATTCATGAGTTGAATGTAATCATTCATAAACAGAATTGAGAAATGTAATAACCAAACAATGAACAAAGTAGTAAAAACTCAGTAAAGCAGTGAGACCACAAAAGAACAAAGAGACACAAGATTTTGCTGAGTGGAAAACCCTCCTGGGGTATAAAAACCACTCCTAAAATGCCTTGCAGGCTTAATATTTTTAATCCATTGTTCACAATGCCTTATAGGCTAATTTTTTGAGCACCCAATCAAGGAGCACCAACCCCTCAAATTATATTTCTAAACAATAATAATATCTCAGAGGATCTCTCTGTTTTCAGTTAAGCTCATAAAACTCAGTTTTCTCATCTACCTAATACCCTAAGAATTCAAATATTGAATCCTTAAAATATTACATAAAGAATAATTACAATATTGCTTTGCATCATATTTTTTAGTTTTTGTATAACATAGCTTTTACATTTCATTTCTTGATACAACCAGTACAATATCTCAGAATCAAAAAACCAGAAGTCTCACAGTGTTCACAACACTATATTTATATATGTTTTCAAGTATGTCTGTCAAAAATTATTCAAAGAATGCGTTGTTCAAAGGAATCTGAAACCCCCTTGTTGTTTTTAGAATATGTGCCAGTGAATAATCATTTGTAACGCCTCAACAATAGGTTGTAATTAAACTTTGTCAAGGATATATCACAACTCTTTTTCAAAACTGCAAGTGTATTAACAAAAACCTAGATCAAGTGTAGTCATCTTTATAAAAAAAAGACCATTTGAAACTAATTTTAGAATACCTGTAAGCTGAAACCCTTATTTCTGAAATGAATAAAGTGAGTCAACAAAGAAACTGACTCAACCTTTTAAGATGCCCGACTACCCACTAAATGAAATTCATAAATCTTCAATAATTTATCAAGACGTGGTCTATTACAACAGTTACTAAAATTTATTGACTTCTGACAAGCAAAAAATTCTCTTACCAATGCTGATCGAGCAATAAACAACTTGTCTTTTTTCTGAGAGAAATTTTGAATGATGAAAAGAGTTACCTAATAATGATGAAATAATCTGAAAAATGCGATCATTAGAGACTATTTTAGAGCATTTACCAACCCAATATGAAATTCCATCGAATCTCCTTCCTCTTTCATGCTCTTGTCTAATAGAACTCAGCAACGATACTAATTTTGTTTCCTCTTACAACCGTTACAGCCAGCTGGAAGAAAAGATCAACAATGAAATCAAAGAAACAACCCTTCATGACGGTGGTGAGGCTAGGGTTTCATACCTAGCCAAATGAATATCCTCAAAATAGTTTTCCCTAACATGCTTTCACTTCATTCAAATCACTTTGTTGAAATGAAGAGTGACTTGAAGTCCACACTAAGTCAAGAAAAATAATAATGATCAATTTCAAAGATGATTAAATTCTTTGTCCAACGGAAATTTTGACCACTTTATAACCATCATGTATAGCATGCTAAGAGTTGACTCACCAAGTAACCTATAATTAGTCAATGATTCTCCAAATATCGACTATATAATTACCTCTCAATCATGCTATCAACACATGATGAATATCATTCAAATTGAGCCAAATAAAATTCCATTGAACATTGCTAAGAAAAACCCAATAGGGTTAAGTAGATGCCAACCAAATTATTTCTGACTTGAAATTTTTTCCACAAAGTTCATTAAAGTGAATATCTTATATTGAAAATGAAAGCATTGATGTCTCATAATCAAGCTCCATTGAGTCAAATGAAGCAATAATCAAAATCTCTGAACCAAATATGTGCCATGATCATCAATGATATACCAACTCAAACCAAAACTGAGTAAACAATGTATCATTATACATGAACATGTGAAGTACCAAGTTCAAAATTCTAAAACTGAAAAGAACCTTGAATCTGAAAACCAATACCATAACCTAATTACATGTACAAATAGGATAACCTGTATCTACATGAAGCTCAAACTGATCAGTACCATAAAGAAATGACAAATCTGAATGTAACCCAAAGCCATAAAGTTGTCCACTGATAGCCAGAACAAAGTCAATAAATATGCCAAGACCAAAAAACATATTATCAATTTTTTCATCAAATTTGTACCATGATAAAGCCTAAAGATCCAACCTGAGATTGTCAACAAAGAGAACCAACTGAAACAGATTTTTTCATCAAGGAAAAACCATAAACACAACTGAAATCCAACAATTAAGTCCCTAATTTCCTAAAATTATTCATTCTAAAGCCTATTTTTACCAATTTCAAAAGGATTGAAAGCATTGAATAAATAAAAATAATTAATGTTTTCATATTGATACTAAATGTCCTACTAGATAGGGCTGGAACCCATATTACCATGGGTGTATGGGTTGCCCTATCTTTTTGAGGACTAATTTTTAATATGTTGTTAGTGGCATTTTAACATTCAAAATTTAAATTTCAAGTGTTAGCTTTTGAAATCTAAGTTTCGTGAAATTAGTACAATTGCATATAAATACCTAGTTATTTTATCATTTTGAAATCTATCTAGCACTAAGTATATTTATGAGCAAATACTATTGTCAAGAGCAAGTCAAGAGTAGCATTTCAAAGCATTATAGCAGCAATTCAAGATCTAACATTATGTCAAATTTTATGTGCATTCATTTTCATGTTTGATGCAATGACAAGGAGGTCATTAAGATAATCAATACAACTTGAGTCCTTTCAATCACCTTTGCAATCTTCAAAACCCTCTCTAGGGTTAACTTCTTTGCAACCAACCTACTTGCTTGTAGGTGTCAAGACCTTAACTATTGGTCTTATCTCTCAATCAAATTGAAAAACTCACAATCTCTACACCTTTTTAAGCACCAAATATTCCCAATCACAACATGTCAAGAATTCTCCATAGGTCTCTTTGGACCAACTTCCTCTAAACTGACCTTTAGCGCTGAAAAGGGTAGCAATTAGCCCACTTTTCCAAAGGAAAACCTCTCAAATATTTCTGCCAACACACAAACTCATTAGAAAGTCTTCAACCTACCTCCAAAACACCAAATTCTCCAACCTATTGGTCAAAACTCACTCTCTATGACCCTCTTTCAGGAAGCCCTCATTCTTCACCACCTAAGCAAGGGTTTATTGGAAAACCTATCTCCAGACCTCTCAAAACCTTGAAACCACTTCCAACATTCCTTATTTTTCTTTCATAAGCTTAATTGACCACCAAATTATGCTTCCCCCAAAGATCTCACACACTTCCTTCTTAGAACCACTCAAATTCACCTATTTTCACCCTTTGTTCAACTAGGGCTTCATGCCACATCTCACATTTGACCCCTCCCATATTTTCCAAACTTAAAACTCATAAAACCACCCCAAATATCACCCAAACCAAATTTCTCCAGCCTTCCTCAGTTCAAGTTCTTCAATCTACTACCTCTAATCATATCTTTTAGGCCTAAAATCTTTCATTTTCCACAAGGGTAGCATTGTAAAACCTTTCAAATGTATTTACCACACCAAGATACCTATTCCTACAAATAATGATACCCTAACCAGGCCCATTCCACTAAACTACAACATGTACAGTAGGTGGAATGGCCTTTTTAACACATTTTAACCCTCAAACCCTTGAAGCCCTATTTCAAGCTGGTTCAAGCAAAATGCACACTAGATGTCTCAAGTTCAATAAAATTCACTAAAACCAACCCTAAAGTGAATTTATAACATGCATTAAACAATCCCAAAGAAATTCAAACTGACATAGGCCTATACAGAGCCGTACACAGGCTAGAGATGATGAAAATACATAGAAAATGATTATAAAATAGAGATATTTTATTGAATTTCTTCTTCAAATCCTTCAACAACCATCATATTTGAGTTAAAAACATATATAAACATCAACCAACTCCTTACAATGCCTAAAACTACCTTTCAACTGCCCATGACTATTGGGCTTCCACAAGAGAGCAATTTTTACATTTTTGCTTGACAACATTTTTGACAATTTTGTAATTTTTTACATAATTGACACAAATGACCCCACACTAACTCAAAAATAAAAAAAATAATTACATTATGGCCTAACATGGCCTTATTTTCCAATAACTTGACTCAAACAACCTATCTAGACCAAATTCAAAAAAATGGAGCAACAAGGTTCTCTGCACCAATGTTTTGTGAAGGCTAACCCTTGTTGTAGGTCTCCAAAGCATTCAAGAATTCAAGAAAGCAAGATAAAAATATTTTAGGTTGTGTACATGATTTCATTCCTTCAAATAATTCATTGAATGGTGGTGAGTTGCAACATTTTGTGGTTTCATCATTCCTTCTTTTCAATTACCATTCTTATCATTGACATTGTCGTTATGGAAGTGGAAACACTTGTACAGGGTTTGATTGAGGAAAGCCCCCAAAATGGCCCAACATATATTCTCTTTGTGAATACATAGATCTCAGGATTGAAGAATTTTTTTTAATTGTTGCATTCAAATCCCTAAAATTTATCAAGATACAAAAACTCATTTATAAAATTACCTAACGATATTTTGACAACTCTGCAACTAAGAAATAAAAGATTAGATCCAGCATCAGAGGACCCCTAAATTAGTTTCAAGACCCCCTATTAGGGAAAAATATTCCCCTTGATGTTTGTTTCCTCCTCTACATGTTGAATCTAACTTTTTATGATAGGTGCACAATATTTAGTGCCCCTCAGATCTGCATGTAGTTTACTATTTTCATCTGTGTATTTTCAGAATATTTCATTAGTCTTATTAGATCATATAGTGAAATTAGGTCAATCATTTAAAATAATTTTGAATCCATTTACAAAAATTTAAGAAAGAGAGATCCATGTCTGATTGGATCACCTTTGTTGTTGATAGTCAATCTATCCATCTTGTTGATCTCCCCTTCTAATGTAATTCGGGAAAAGGAAATTAACCCTAGGTTTTCATATTAAACATTAGAAACCCCACCTTTTTTCCTTTATTACATTTTGGTTAACTTGACATTTTAACATCATAAATTTTTTGAAAATTGCATTCACTCATCCTAGATCTAGGTTTTATATTGCATTGTTTTTCATCCTTTATTTAGGGTTTCATATTTGCATCATAAAAAGTCATAAAATCCAAAAATATTGCATCATAGCTTACATTATAACTTGCACTAGGGTTTTTTTCAATCATTTAGATCATATTTGCATTCAAAATTGCTTTAAAATTTGTGATTTTTTATTCAAACATTGTCATACAATTGGATTTCACTCACATTCAGAAATTCTAGAAAAATGTAACTATGAAATCACTTTCCAAACAGAAAAAAAAAAAACTTAACAAGCAACTTAAATATGAAAATTTTCAATTTTCAAAACCCCTACCAAGGACATAGACACCCCTAGGTGACCCTATCCTTGTGCAAGTGTCTCAGTAAACTTTTTCACAGTTATTTGTCCTAGTCTGCTCAGTCTGTTAGTACTTATAGATCTTTGTTTTAGAATTAGTAATTGTATTTTTTAGGCATATTGCATATAATTCATAAAGGTGAAAGAAAGTGCATTGTTTATATTTCAAAATCATATCAAAATCATAATTTCTAAGAATTTTCATTTTAGAACCAGTCAATTATTGCATTTAGATCTCAATTTTGCATTCATAACTTGTTCAAACATCTTCAACATTCTTGTATACTTGAATTTTGAATCAAATTGGCATCTATTAAGAAAATTCTGGGAAATTACTTACTATTACAACTATTTGAAAGTAGAATCAAAATCATTAAATAGTGTAAAAACCAATCAAACTTTTGAATTTTTAGAACCCTTGTTGAAGACTCAGACGTCGCTGGATGACTTTGTCCTATTATCTAGGTGTAGGTCAACTTTCTATGATAGAATACTCTTAGGAGCCTATGCCCAAATTTTTCTGATTGTTCTCCACTTGTAGATTAATAGTCTGAACCTCATTGCAAAATTTCATTATGGATATGTGTTTTGGTAAAATCTTGATGTCCTTGAAATCTTTGGTGGATTGGTACTTCATGTCATATTTCAAGTCTTTTTGAGGCCCTGGGTCAAGATGAAGAGAGCACACATGAATTCATATGAAATTTATTATGCAACCTTGATAATAATGCAAAATTTGATCCATCAATACAATTCCCTACTACCCCATACCAACAACATCCTACCATACACCACTCTAAATTTTCACCCTCTTACATCTCGAAAGTAAGTCACAAAGTGTACCTCAACCAATGCACATGGAAACACCTATCAATAATAATCATAAGGAAATCACATGAACCAACCCTCCATCATATGAGCATAAAGTTACAAACACACCCATCAACTTAGAACATAATTTGATGCAAGAGCATCCCTGGTTGTAAAGCAATCTTGTATCAATCAAAAACATTTATTTTCTTTTAGTTCAGTTTGTAGTTGTCTCGTCAGTTTCTTATGAATTTTACTATATTATCATTTCTCAACTCATGGAGTAGGATATAAATTGTACATGAGGTCATCTAAAAAATATCCAGATTTCTAATGATTTGCATTTGTTTGTAGAAAGTTATTGCTCTCCAAATTTAATTGTCAATTCTTAGATAGAGCATTTAGGGCCAATTTGGCTCAGAATAGTTGTGTGAACCTTTTCTAGAATGTGCAGAGCTTAGTGGAACACCATTCAAGATATTTCAGGTCTACGAGAACTTTCTTGGAGATCCACAATACATTCCTATTCCCCGATGGGTTATCTTTCATGTTCTTGGTTGACCTACACATTTGATTTTTCATTAGGCTTGTAAACCCTTGAGGCTGATGTGGATCATAATTATAGTTGGAGATTGATATTTAAGATCATTTTTAACCCATTAGAAGGAAGGAAGTTAGTAAGGTAGTTCATAGATAGAAGAATATTTCAAGTGGTCCTAGTTGGATTGTAATAAGGCCTTGTACCAATTTTAATATCTTGTAATGCCCTTGCAACAGGCCTGTAGGCCTTAATCATTTTGAATATGAGGAATATGATGCATGTAAGACTCAAAGTTATTAAATCAATGATAATTCTTGTTTGTTGAGCATTTATTGTGTTATTTCCATTGTGTTTAACTCTAGGTTGCATGGTTGGATAGTCCTTTATGGACCCTCCATCTGTGACTGCACCGAGTGGTATCAGAGTTAATTTGTGAGGATTGAGAGGGCATTCATTATGGTGAACAGATCACCAACCTAAGGTAGACTACATATGTTTTCAACCGAGCATCGACTGTGAGGCAGTTGAAACCCTTGTAGCCAAATCACTGAATTGAGGTAGTTACACCAGATCCAAGGGGAGAGATGCCACCAAAGAGAGTTCCTATTATGGAATTTTTTTCTATATGAATAGATAAAATGTTTGAAATAATGAGATCAATGAGAGTCCAGTTGGATGTTGTAGAAGAAGATAGAAGGAGAGGTCTAAACCCTAGATATGTGAACGAAGTGGTGATGAATTTGATCACATTGCATATGAAAATGAAGAAATCCTAGAAGAAAAATATTTTGATCAATTAAAGATGTTGAAAGCTATTTCCAAGATTGGTAAGAGACTTAGAATTAAAATTCAAAATTACGTGAGAAATTTAAACCTTAAGGAATTGATTGATTTGATCAATGATATGAAAGAATAATTTAAGTATGAAGAAGTTAAAGAGATTGAAGATTTGGAGAGAGTGAGATACACAAAAAAAAGTTAAAAGTAAATGTTGCTATATGGTGGAAATAAGTTCAATTGGATAGGAATAGAAAAATAAAGGAGAAAATCACAAAGTGGGATAGGATGGTGAAAAAGTTGAAGAATCAATTTATACTTGTCGTTTATGAGCTTTAATTATTGAAAAGATTGTAGAACCTAAGGAAATTAAGGAGAAATATGTGGAGTATATTGAAGAATTCTATAAGATGATCATAAGAGCTAGACATGGTGAAGAAAGCAAGGAAAAGGTTGTGTGGTAAATCAATGGACTAAGAATAAACATCCAAGAAGAGTTGAGCCTGGTGAAGATGACATAAGTTGAAGAGGAATACCAATTTGTGTTGAAGGTAGAAGAAAAGTTGAACTAGAAGTTTGAACAAAGACATAGAAGTGCAAGAGGAAGATTCTAGAGAAGTGGATCATAATCTGGAGAGAGAAGACCATTTGTGGAGAAAAGAAAGGATGGAAAACCCTATCGTAGTGAAGAGAAGGACAATAATTCATACCACAAAGGAGGAGAGGACCAAAATTTCTACCATAGTGACAAAGGAGGTCAACAATCCTACCACAATGATGGATATAGGAAAGGTGAAGGAATATATAAGAAGAGATAATTCAGAGGAACCTTTTTCAAGTGTGGAGGTGAAGGACAAAGAGCATTTTAATGCCATAAGGGGAGTACTAGTAAAAGGAATGAGAATACTGGAAGAATGACTTATATGGATGAATAACCTATTGGATCCCCTAGTTCACTTGAGAAACCAAAGAAATGTGAGTCACTAGTAATGACAATGAATGCATATCAATAAGGAGATTTTGATGGAATAATGTATTTTAATATTTTCAATTCTTTGATGACCTTTTTCATGGTTAATTGAAGACCTATTGGAATTTCCTTACCAATTTTAATCTAATTACCTTGTTTTTAATCTCCATTTTCACAGTGATTTTTTTCCAAAAATTTAGAGGATATTTTGAACATATTTATTCTTCTAGATTAGTATCTTTAGATCAAGAAATTCAAAATAATCAGAATGAGATATTATGGTAGAAGGTATTTTTTTGATTCATATATCATATTGGGAGCATTTTTTTCTTCTTCATTAAAACTAAATAATTCATGTTTATTTGTACTTTTATATGGAGAGTAGGTATCAATAAAGTTGCTTCCTATTAATGGGTAGAAATACAATGATGTGTTGTCGGTATTGGAATGGTGTGATGGTTTATAGGTGGCATTGTTGTTCTTGCCAACAAGGTTCAAAACCCCGTTGGGGTGGTATTGTTGAATGGTTGTATTCCAGTTCATAGCTCCGGTCAAAAGCGTTTACCCCTTGAATTAAAAAAAAAATACAATGGTGTGTCACACTTTTAGAATCATTATAAAGTAGTATATATGTTTTAAATTTTTAAATGGTGTAAACTAATGAAACTTGTATATTTTTATTGTATTTTATGTTTGTATTTTTTCTAGAAAAAATAAAAAAATATTTGAATATTATAAAATTGACATATAATTTAGTTAACAATAAAATGTTGAAAAATGAAGTTATATGGGACGTCACTTTTTATATAGTAAATTTTATTTTTCTTCATTCAATTTCTTTATCTATTTATAACTTGAAACTTTAATGCATGGATTTTTTTTTCCCATTTTGATAAAAAAACAATTCAACAAATCTTAAATTATGCATGTACATAAAGCATTACTATCTCCATGGGATGTCACATTTTGTCTTAACTATTTATCCAAAATTAAAATAAATTACATCATCTTAAAATGAAATCTTTTCTCTAATACATCATATTTCTCTCATTTTTTATTGACAAGGTAATCAACCTTCTATTTTGGCTATTTTGGTGTTGATAACCTAGTGTTATATAGATAGATAGATAGATAGATAGATAGATAGATAGATAGATAGATAGATAGATAGATAGATAAAATTCTAAAAAATAATCTTATATATCTACAAAAGGTTATTTTAATATATTTTCAATTTTTTCAAATAATTTTATATTTTCGGTAAATTGACCCCAAAGTAGTGTTCAATATAAATTTTGCAGATACTTCAAATTGAAAAAAGTTGTGGCCTGTATCTATCTTAGCTAGAGTGAATCTAGGTACACCATATGTTTGACCAAAATATATCTATTTTAGTTGGAAATGTTTTGATTACATTAAAACAAGGAGAGTCTGTACCCATTACAAAACAGACATGGAGGCCAAACAAGGGGGTCAAAAGAAGTGAAATGCCCAGAAAGAAAAAAAAGAAGAAATAACAACTAATTGACCAACAAAAGAAATGAAAACAGCACATAGAACAAAACCAATAGGGGTCTAAAATTTCTATTGGTCTCCCAAAAGCTTAAGACCACTAATTGCTTGCCACTCCTTAGCCAAGAAGTGGAGTTTCTCATTGAATGACATGGGTCTCTTTTGAATAGGTTGGGTCTCCTTAGTAGTGGCTTGAGCCAAACTTCCCACCATATTTCCTTTTTTCTATGCATGACTAGCATCAAGACCACCCTCAACCACCCTTTTTCCATGACTATCCCTGAGTGTAGTGTGAACCTTCTAGATAGACTTGGCATGGATAAATCAAGAATTCAACTTGATTCCTTGTCAATTCGAGGATTTAATAATGTAGGAAAGCAACCACTTGGTGTGATTACTTTTCCTATTATGGTTGGAAAGGCTACCTTATAAAATCCTATTCATGCCATGCCTCGTGATCTAATTTCATACAACCTTCTTTTAGGGAGACCTTGGATTCATGAGATGCATGCGATGCCTTCGACTCTTCATCGTATCTTGAAGTGTGTCTATAACAATAAAGTATACCAAGTTAAAATAGACCCTGAGCTCAAAAGTTTCTTACAAGTTGAAAAGGGAAAGAAAAATCCTCTAAACACACTAATTCCAACTTTGAAGATAGAGCCATTGAAAGAAAAGAAAAATGAGATGGAAAAAGTGACAAAGTTGTTTAAAGATGATTGGGGTTCCTTAGACTTCACACCTTCATTTATGGGAGAATACATGATCACAAAAAAAGAAACCAAAAAACAAAATCAACCAATAGTGATGTCAATATGTAATTCAGAAGAAAACTCACAAGCATCTACCTTGTCTACTCTAGAAGAAGAGACAAGTTATACAAGAAAATTTGATTAGATAGACTATCAACAACCACCAAACTTGAAAGAAATTGAGAGACTTTATGTGAAATGTTATGAGTTCATGAAACAACTTGGTTATAGTGGAAAAGGATATGGAAGGAAAGAACAAGGAATTTTTGTTCCTATAGAGCCTAGCACACAAGAAGAAAAAAGTGGATTGGGATATTTCCCTTCTAAGATAACACAAGCAGCTAAAAGACCCTCGCTAAATATCAACACCATCATGTGTAATCCTAAAACAAATCTCACCTTGAAACATCTGAAATTAATTGACACAACTTGTGAAGTATCATTGTAGTTCTTCGAAGATGATCAAGCCTTGAAATAAATGCTAGGAGTTTATGATAAACCATTTACTCCTAAAAAGAAATAAGTTACATGTGTTGTGATTAATGCTATACAAGAAGACAAAGAAAATAAAAATACTAAGATTGATAAAGACAATGAAGAATTAAATCCTAAATTTCTAAAACAAAATGTGCTTCCTTTGGGAGATACAATTGACATACTGATGGATATTAACAATAAGGAGAAAGTAATTAAGATAGGAAAGTGCCTAGATGAAGATGAACAAGAATATCATGCAACTTTACTTCATGAATTTCCTAAAAATTTTGCTTGAACTTATTTGGATATGCCAAGAATTGACGCTAAGATCGTAACACACAATATAGTCCTTGAAAATGCTAAACCCATTATACAAAAGATACAAAAGATGAACCCTAAGATAGCCTTGCTAGTTAAAGCCGATATTGAGAAACTCCTTGAAGTTGGCTTTATACATCCTATAGATTATTCTCCTTAGATCTTGAACATTGTCGCAGTCACAAAACTTGATAATTGTATTAGGATGTGTATGTACTATAGGGAATGCTTTGTTGTTGTTCATGGATGGATTTTTTGGATGTAATCAAATATTTATTGAAACCCTCAAGATCAATATGAAACAACATTTACCACAGCTTGGGTAACATTTTGTTTGGTAATGATTCCCTTTGGATTAAAGAATGCAAGCGCAACATATCAACATGCCATGACATTGATATTTCATGATTACATACATAAGATTTTGGAAGACTATGTTGATGACATTATAGCCAAATATTTGACTTGAAAAGATAATGTGAGTATCCTTTGAAAGATGTTTGAGCGAATGCAAAAATATAACATGAGATTGAATCCAAAAAAGTGTGTCTTTGGTGTAGATAGTGGAAAACTTTTAGGTTTTATCATATCTCATAGAGGCATTGAGGTGGACACAAAGAATTTAATTGATGCTATAGTTAACATGCCACCTCCTAGAAACATTTCTCAATTGTGTACTTTACAAGGAAGAATTTAGACTATCTGTCATTCTGTTGCATTCCTAGAGGACCAAACATTACCCTTTACACATCTTCTTAATAAATAGGTTTAGTTTAATTGGAATGAGGATTGTAAATAGGCTTTTGAGAGTTTGAAAGATTATCTTACCACTCCACCTATTTTACAACCTTCTATGCAAGACAAACCGAGTATCCTTTATACATCAGCATCAGCTCATGCTCTCACAACATTGTTGGCCCAATAGGATGAAAATGGTAAAGAACATCATGTTTATTACATTAGTTGAAATTTGATTGATTATGAGACACGATACACAATGATAGAGAAATAATTCTTGGCTCTTGTATTCGCTACTAGTAAATTGAGACATTACTTACTAAATGCTGAAATACATGTGATGACAAAATTTTATCCTTTGAAACATCTTTTCACCAAAACAGATTTATTCAGACACTTAGCTAAGTGGGTTATGTTGTTGATTAAGTTTGACCTTAAGTTTGTTTCACAAAAATTAATTAAAGTACAAGCCTTGATCGACCACTTAGTGGATATCCCTTCCCCCTAGCATTACCTAATATAGAATTGTTTCCTAATGAGAATGTGTTAATTATACTTTGACAAGTCTAAGTGAAAAATTAGCTCTGGTGTAGGGGTTATAATAACCCTGCCCACGGGAGAGCCTATTCCCTTGTCATATCACTTAAACTTACTATGCATAAACAACACAATATAGTATGAAGCATTAATTGTTGTATTATGCATCACTTTGACTTTGGGAGCTCAAAATGTTAAAATATTTGGTGATTCACAATTAGTCATTAAATAGATAAACAAAACGTATCAAGCAAAGCATGATAAATTATTGAAATATAAGATCTCACAATAACTCTGTTAGAAAGATTTGATTCATTCACCATTGATTAGATCCTATGTAAAGATAATTGACATGTGGATGCAATGGCAAGTGCGGCTTCTCTGATATCTCCTTAATATCCTTCAAAATATTTTGCATTTATCATGCATACAATTACGAAACCATCGATAGAATCTAAGGGAGAAGAAGTATTATCAACCACCATGGAAAGCTCTAGTGAATGGTATGCACCAATATTTAATAAGGTAAGAACTAAGAATACTTGATCTCACCTTTAGAAGCTTGTGTCTAAATATATAATTCTTGCAGACATGTTGTATTGGAGGTCCTTTGATGGTATCTTTCTTATATGCCTTAAACAATCTAAAATACCCATTGCACCCCATGCAAGTGCTTGTGGGGGACATTTTGGAGGAAGATCATTCGTTCAAAAGTTAATCTGTATAGGATACTATTGGAGGAATATGGAACAAGATTTCTTTGCATATGTTAAGAAATTTCATAAATGTCAATAACACAACAAATTGATTCACACTCCTTCTTTTGAGCTTCACACAAAAGTTCCTATTTGGCCTTTCTCGATATGGGGCCTAGATATTATTGGAAATATTTCACCTCCCTCTTCCATTGGACATGCATTTATAATTACTGCAATAGATTTTTTCATGAAATGGGTGGAAGCAATTCCCCTTCGTTCAATAACCACCAATGTAATATGTCATTTCATATTGGAACACATTATTGCTCGCTTTGTACTTCCTTCCGCATTAGTTTCTAACAATGGGACTCCTTTTAAGAATAAGGATGTGAAGAAGCTCTTAGAAATGTTTAACATACAACATTTCTTTTCAACATCGTACTACCCGCAATCTAATGGCCAAGCTGAATCAACCAATAGAACCCTCGAGCAAATATTAAAGAAAATAGGAAGCAAACATAATAAGGATTGGTGCATATAGCTAACTTATGTGTTATGGGCTTATCATACGAATGTTAGAGCATAAACTAGGAATACCCCTTATAACCTTGTTTATGAAACTGAGGTGATAATTCCCTTGGAGTTAGAGATTCCTTCATTAATAATCACTCTCCAAGGACTTATTGATGACAACACCTATAAGGAGCAACATTTGCATCAGCCTAAAATTCTTGACAAACAATGCATTAACACTCTTGAGTACCTTCAAGTTTATTCTAGAAGAATGCAACAAAGTTACAATGATAATTCCATACCTCATTCATTCAATAAAGGTGATTTGGTGTTGTGTGAGAATCAATGTGACATCAATGCTACCTTGATAGAAAAAGGAAAGTTCAGCCCTAATTGGTTAGAACCTTATATAGTTGATGAAAGTTATGGGTCTAAAGAATATATGTTAATAGAAATGGATGGTACACCTCTTAAGGAACCTATTAACATCACACATTTGCGCTAGTACTATATCTAGCATTCTTAAATAGTGTGAATGATAAAGCAGTGGTGTTAGATTCAGTAGATGGCATTCTGTGTGCTCTCACATTGCTTCATTCTTGACAAACAATTATTTGTGTGTCTTGAATACTAAATTAATTATTAATTTTTAGGTGGTTACTTTAGGTTTCATACTATTCAAGTCCATCTTGTGTGTTGTGTTAGATTAGATCCTTATATGCATTTAATGTTCTACAATTATATCATAGGTGCATTTAATTTAGCATAACATACTCAATCATAATGTCACATCTAAAAGAAACTAGAATAGTTTTAATTAGATCACATAGAACATGTTAAATCATGGAGACATTTATTAAATAGTCTCACAAAGATTATTTGATAAATCACATTTCTATTTAACTTAAAAACACATAAGCATAAACAAACAACCAAATGTAAAATGATCATATATATATATATATATCACAAAGTTTTTAGTATATGTCAGCAAATATACAATGCTAGGGTGGCCTGTGGCTACTAGACCCCTCGAGATTTGGTGATCACATCTATCTATAGATAGTCTATCGAGAGATAGTAGTATGTGATCGTGATTGTGAACTAATAAGAGAATCCAAGGCATACTATAGACCCTGTACTCGTCCAACAACCACGGTCTCCCATCCAATGGCCTCTAGGCACTCTCGCTCTATGCGGTCTCTGTCTTCCTATAGCCTGGACACCTCTATATGAAGTCTCTCAACCTCCACTGGACCTTGATACGATTCAATCTCCTCATAGGTAGCCTCGACTCAATCAGTGTGCCTTGTAGCACCCTCGTATGTTGCTCTCAATTTGACATAAGGCTCAAACAACTCTAGGTCCTACTCCATGATGGGTGGGGGAATGTAGTCTGTACCGATAGCCTAATCAAAGACTAAAGGAGGAACTATCTCTGCAACTACATGTCGGTAGAGATCCTTCAAATCTCTCATAGGCCCTCCAAGATAGGAATCATAAAGCTAATTAGTATGCATCATGATATATGTATATAAACTAAAAGCATGAAAATAAGCATAAGTATAACAATAAATAAAATTTCATCACCTAGATCTTCGGTCAGCTATGTAAAGACAACCTCATCTTGTGTAGGAGGCATGGAGAATGTGCTAGACTCTCTATGCTCGTAAGTGTTGGTGCGTGTCGTGGCTGCCGATTGTGATCTGGTAACATGAGTGGGAGTTGGATCTCTCCACTCATGGACAACTAGACCCTCATCTTTCATGTCATTTCCCTCACTCATCAAATAATCCTCCTCATCCTCCTTGTCCTCCTATCCTCCTCTCTCTCATAATTTGGTACTGCCTCCTTGTCGTAGTCCTCATCTATCTCATATGTAAATAGGTCTATAGTCTTGAGCCCTGTGCCCTCACTTGTCTCCTCCTCCTCATCCCTATGATCTAGGAGTGGTCCTACAAAGCCTATAAGCTGATCCATGGGAAACACAAGAGTTGGTCATGTTTTTTCCCACCATTCCTCGTATGCATCTGTACCACCAAAATCATCAACATCAGAGAGTAGAGGCATATCATGATCATCATCATTTGAGTCACTAAAGATGACATCATCATAGGTGAATCATCTTGTATCTCCGAGCCTCTGCGCACTCTGCATTGATTGCCTATAAAAGGGTCGTGCTATTGGTGGTACTTGTATCTGCTCGAACTGCTGCATAAAACAATCGTAGTAGAATGGTCTTACTACATAATCATGTCAACCTAGTAGAAATCTGTCCATCTACATCCTCCTCAACTATTGATTCTCATCTGGCCATTGTGGTATTAGCTGGTATGGTCTCCACAAGATCTCTTGATCTAAGTGGTCGAATTGGACTCTCCAAAAATGTAAATCCCCATACTGCCACACCCGTCTCAGTGGATAACTGAATGCATATGGGTATTCGAGGGTGGATATGAAAGGGAACCCTATTAGTATAGTGCATGCAATATTATCTAAACACCACACCTATAGTAGCGTATAATATACCATGCTATCCACCTCACAGTACATGAACCCCCTAGATCATAATATAAATGTGCAAGAATGCTATGGCCCCAAGCATATATGGTCCTATGGTGCTCCATCTGCTATATCATGTGAACAAGGCCTCCATCTAGATGTGCTCCTCAACCATCAAGGATGAGTATTAGTACTACTATGAACATCATGATCCATCTCAATAGTGGTGATCATGCATAGAGGAGCCATGCTAACTCAATTTACGTGGCCGTACAATCTCCTCTCAAACCAATCCTCCTAGGAAACATCCTATATCTGCTCACATCTATGCATATGTATGATCCCTTGCAATGTGCATGGTCTCGCCTCAAATGGAAACTCAAAGGATGTGATTTACATCCTTCGGGGTAAACATCATCTCAAGCTTTTGTGTGTCCCCTTTTTAGGGTTTGAGCGGGAAATTCAAGCTTTTAATTCAAAATTTTGGTTGATGTCAGTTTTTGAGATCTAATGAGTAGTAAATTAGGTTTATTTCCTGTTAAAGGCATAGGACAAATGAGAGCGGGGGGGTGAATTAGTTGTCACAAAATTAAACTTAAAACTTTGACACTTATCAATTCCACAACCACACTATTATGTTATTAAGTATGAACATGAAATGTGGATAACAGAAAGTAAAATCAACACAATGAACACCAAATTTTTACGTGGAACACCCAATGAGGGAAAAACCATGGTGAGGATTAACTCACAATATAAAGTAGTTTCAAAACTGAATATATAAGGCTAACTACCAAAGGATCACTTCCTTGAATAGGACTCATTGTCTAGATACAAAATCTTACTGCTTACAAGGGAGGCTCACTACCTACAAAAATATTCACACAATAAAATTGGGCTTCATAGCCAAAATGAACTGAAAATAGTGCACCTAACAAGTGTTGATGCAGTTTTGGTGATGCTCAATAGACTGACTTGACACACTTCATCATTTTCAATTTTGAATTCACTATTGCTTCATTGATTACACACATAGACACACACACACTTCAAAGACCGTTCAACACATATATATACTCAATCTATCCGCAAGCATCAATTAGGTCAGCCTAGAATTAGATGCATCTCCTTGCTTACCAAAAAATACCAATCTATCAGCTTCAAGCATTCACAAAAATCTTCCCAAATGGAAATTCAAATGCTTAATATGCTACATCATGTCGGAATAGACCTAAGATAGGTCGCACATTAATCCACATAGTAAAATTAATTCATCATATCATGACTAATCCAAGAAGTCAACCAGAAATAGACTTCACTACAAAAAGAAATCAACAGAATAATGTCGATATGCCATATGAGCACTGGAGCACAAGGAATTATGAACATACATGCCTTTAGCAACCATAAATAGTTTCCCAAAACCACAAGCAACAACTGTCAACTGCGGAGGATTGTGGACTAGAATACTGGAGTGTGTAGCTTGAGAACTGATTCAAATTCCAAACCAAAATACTAGATCAAGCACTAACTTAGACTTGCAATCACAACATGGTGACATCAGTGACAACACAAAACTGTAGAGATGATCATTCTTCTTCATTCTTCCAACATTTCCTATATAAACAATCTTTCAAGTCATTATTTTCATCGAGAGAAAGCAATTCAAGGTCTAAGAATTCACAAGAACTCAAGCATACTTTCACAAGAGAATTCAAGTTTTCAAGAGAAAGCAAGGTTGAAGTCTTGGAGTAGCATAATTGTGTTTTTTCAGATCTTCAAGCTCACTTTCATTCAATATCTAGCATTTTCAAGGATTGATGATGGTTGCCTATGGTGAATCATAACAGATTCTAGGTTGGAGAGATGCAACTAGCCATCAAACCAAGCCTAATGACTTGTTTCCTAAGTGATTCCATCCTCCATTATCACTCTACTTTCAGCCTAAAGGTACATGCATCATTATGGCTTATTAGGGTGATTAGACATATCCCAAAGTGAGTCATTCATCTTCATTTTTCATTCATGTACCTCATTCTAGCACATTAGAATAGAGTTGTGTTGCATTATAGATTTCCTAATCTTAGATACACTTAAGATTAGGGTTTATATACACATTTACTTTCAAGATCCATTATTTCTATCAAGGTTTAATTATTGAACTAGGGTTTTGACTAAGGCAAACCCCCCCATAAGAAAATCAACATTATATTCTATTTTGTAGGTCTTTTTACAGGTTCAGATCTAGAAATTAGGTTGAAAAGACAAAAAAAGGATAGAAGAGAATATTCAACCTTAGACTTTCTGAAAAAGTAGGAAAAGACTGATACACCACAAGTGGCATATGAGGACCCTAATACAGTGAATTTTCTAAATTTTTGAAGATCTAGGCTTGTCATCACTAGATTCCTTTTTCAGCCCAAAAACCCTAGTCTTGGAATGATATGCCCAACCTGGTGTATGAGTCCCAGTGTGCTATAAATTATGCATTTTCAAATTTTCAAAGCTTATTTTGAGTACATTCAAGTTTCCAGGTGCACTTCTCTAATTTCCTAATTCACTATTTCAATTTATACTCATTTCTAGGTCATTCACTTGAGTTCTACAAAGTATTAGGTTTCATCATTAGGTCTTGCATGTTACTTATCTTTTGAAGCCCTAGCTTGGTGGTGAACTCCTTTTTAGTCTCAAAACATACTCTAGGACACCCTATTGTAAGATCTCTCTCTCATTCTATCATTGGATTGAGATCTCTAGGGTTTCCTTGAATGAAACAATAGTGAAATAGGAACCCTATCTTCGTGCTCCATCTCCTCAAAGGTGGGCACCCTATTTCTATTGTTACATTTTGGTGAACCCAATGTGAACACCTCTTTTCTTATTTTTAGTGCATAATAGTCCTAGACCTATATTACATTAACTTTGCATTAGGATTTTTTTTGCATTAGTTGATTTACATCTAGGGTTTCTAAATATTACATTAGTGAAATTCCATATAGGTTGCATTTTTGCATCTTTCATCATTGAATTTCATCTAAAATCTATAATTGCACTTAGCCTAGACATCATACAAACCATAAAGCATAACTTTCTCTCATTCTATCATTAAATTGAGATCTCTAGGGTTTCCTTGAATGAAACAATTCTGAAATAGGAACCCTATCCTCATGCTCCATCTCCTCAAATGTGGGGCCCCCTATTTTTTTTGTTACACTTCAAATGCTCTTTTTTGTTCTTTGTTTCTAAAAATACATCACACTTCTTATTTCAAGGTTAGAACATTAACATCAATAGAATTATGATTGAGATAATTATAATTGGTAAACTAAGTAATCACCCAACGATTATTAAAATCAAGATACAATCCACTCAATATTTTAAATAGGCATATGTTTAAGACTGGATAGACATATATTAATATTTTAGCTTATATATTAAGTTAATTTTACATCATTTACTATCATCAAAGAATATCATACATACCAACCATAAAATTTATCCATAACTAAAGATCCACATAAGTGCAACATGTTTCACCATTCTTTAAACATTTCACTTAATAATCTTACACATTTAGCAATAATAAGGAATTTCAATTAGCATAGTTCTATATCAAGAATGAGTGTTCTCTCTCCATTCTACTTCCTTATACAACTTATCAAAGGCCCTTCACGGATATGATAAAGAATACAATTATATGACACATGAGGAATAATTAAACCATTTTAGCATAGAAACCATAATAATAAAAACCACAATAAAGTGTAAGAAATATTAATTCTACCAATAAAGAATTAAATGAGCTTAATTTAAATAATAAATCAAGTATAAACATAAAGTAACAAGATAAATAGATAGCAATAATTTATGGTTAGAATACTCATAAATAAGATAGTACAATTCAATGTTGATTGCATAAACGTTTAAAAAAATCAATTAATGAAAGAAGTATCAAAATATAAAAAGATACACTTTACATGCACTACATTACTAATTCTAGTCATAAACAAGGGAGTAAAATTCTATAATAGGTCTTGATTTTTTTAAACCTGCAATGAGTTTTAAAATATGCTTAGGAAACACTAAATAAATAAGTCTAATAATGCTCCTATCATTCTCAAGAGATTCAAAATATACTTTATATTATACACTCTCCTTTACAAAGTGATTTTAAAACATTATTATTTCAATTTGTGTTATTTGTAGTAGGCTCAATGTGTAACCTCCGAACCTTTCTCTAATACTACATATAATGATACTATTATTATCTTAAAATTTAACACTATAGAAAGACTTGATGTTTATACTACTCATAAATAATATAGTAATTCAATTTTCATTCCATATACATTTACAAAAATCAATGATAAAAAAAATAAAAATCTAAAAAGACACACTTTACATGCACTACATGATTAATTTTAGTCATAAAGGACTAAAATTATATACTTGACCTAAATTTTTTAAACCTTACAAAGATTTTGCAAATATTCTTGGCAAACACTAAATAAAAGTCTTAAAATACTCTTGTCATTCCTAGGAGATTTGATATAAACTTTCTATTATACACTCTCCTTTATAGAGCATTTATCAAACATTATGCTTTCAATTTGTTTGATTTGAAGTAGGCTCAATGCCTAGCTTTTGAACCCTTCTATAATACTACATGTAATGACCCTATTATTATATTCAAATTTACCACTATGGTAAGACTTGATGCTTATACTACTCATAAATAAGATAGAAATTCAATACTAATTTTATAGATATTTAAAGAAATTGATGATGGAAAGAAGTATCAAAATATGAAAAGATACAATTTGCATGCACTACAAGAATAATTTGAGTCACAAAAGGGGAGTAAAATGATATACTAGACCTTGATTTTTAAACCCACAATGATTTTGAAAACATGATTAGGAAACACTAAATAGATAAGTGATTGCTACTTTTAACTTTTGGGATTCATGTTTTTAATTTTAAATCAAGTTGAAATTTGGATATACTAGTTCACCCCCCCTCTCAGTATATTGTGTGCTCTTCAATTTGTATAAGAGCAAGGTTCATTGGAAGAAGTTTAACAACTTGAGGTAGATCTAGGATGTCACACTCAGTTTCTCAAAAAGGTATGTCTTCAAATAAGGCACCACTATTTGTGAACCATCAATTTTTGTTGTGTTCTATGTACTTCTCTTACACTCTTAGGGTTTTTCACCTAAAAGGAGAGAGATAGAACTCTAGAATTGAAGTGGTTCACTCAAATTAATATATGTATGAGGGAAATATGACTAAATTCAATGATATAAGTGCAATAAAATAATGAATTTGATTGATTAATGAATGGAAAATAAGAGAATGAAGAATGTTTGAAAACACATTGTGTAATGCAAAAACACCTAGAAATAAAGGTAAACTACAACATAAATGAATGAAACTGAAGAAGTGCACCTATAGAGTTGCTAGAGACTTGAAATGGATTTTAAAATGATGTTGATCCTAATTTTTAGGCTTGGTAGGACCTATTTTCCATTCTGGGTGAATTAGTCCCAGTTCTAGGAAACTATTCTGGAGCTTGTTTCGGACAAATGGGTATCCAAAAATGTAGAAAACCAAAAACAGGCCTGGAAGTGGGACTCATTCACCACTCATGGTGAATGAGTCCACTTTTGAATTTTTGAAGATTCAAAGGTGGAAACAAGAGCCTTTGGTCTACACTTTCTACTTCTCCAAGTGTCTGGTTCTGAAACTGTCAAATTTGAGCCTGAAGGTGACTTTTTGTTGATGTTTTCTCTTATCCAATGAAGAGATGACTTGAAAAACTTTGTAACTTGATATTCAATGATTTCCAAGCCTCCAAGATGCCCAAATCTGCAAACACACAAGACAAGAGAGAAAAATTTTGAATGTTAGGGCATGGGGGTTTGCCTTGGTCAAACCCCTTTGTAGGTAATTAAACCAAAATGTTGAAAGAATATAATGAAGCATGCAATAATGGAGTTATTACCTTATCTTGATTTTTTTCAGAAAAACATGAAGAATCTTCCCTTGACTGTCTTTGGAAGCTATCTTGATGACTTAGAATGTAAAAACCCTAACTTGCTTGACTTGAAGAAGAAGATAAATGATGAATGAATGATGAGAGATGTGTGAATGAGTTGAGAGATGTAAATTAGGGTTTAGAGACTTGATTTTATAGGGAATTCACCTTATTTTCTCTTAAATTGGATCCCCAAGGCCTACATGAAGAAAAATAAAACTTAAATTCCAAAATTTATCGCTCAAAAGTAAAAAATGGCCCAAATGGGACTCATTCGCCACCTTGGGCGAATCAGTCCCACCTGGAAGGGACTCATTTTCCACATATGGTGAATTAGTCTTAGAGGGGTCCATTTGATAGCTAGGATGCTAGGAAGTAAGGAAATAAGGTTTGTATGATGACTTTGTCAGGTATTTGATCAATTTATGCCTCGGGATGCACAATAAGGGGTAATAAGGGCCTATTAATGATGATGTAAAGGTCAATTAGGGCTTGGGACATAGAATTCAATGTGAAAGTATGATTAAATACACTTTACAACATTAAAATGAGGTCAACACAACCTAGAAAGGCACAACATCCAATATGAATGTGTAAGACACATTACAACACTAGACTAAGGTTAAATTTAGTTCACAAGCCTTCTAGATTGATGTGAAGATGCATTTAAATGCATTTTATAATGTTGAATTAAGGGAAAATGGATTCATTACATCTAGAGAGGCATGAAATTCTTTTACAAAACTTTACAACACCCTTACAAGACATTGATAAATGCATTTGAAAGGGTCCAAGACCTAGTGTGGATGTGAAAAACACCTCACAACACCAAATCAAGGCCTTATTAATTCTAATTTATCATCAATTATTCTCCAAATCAAGCAAGTTTCCTTTTTTCTACAGTACATTTAGCTCCCACTTTAGTGTGAGTATGAACTTGCTTCAAACTCACACTAAAGTAGACATTCAAGAGATATCCGAGTGTACAGATGTAGATGGAAAAGAATGACAAAGATCAAGAAGGCAGTCAAGCCCCTAGGATCCAAGATCGTAAGTCAAACCATCAAGATACATAATCATGCAATGGAAAGAACTAGGAAGAAGAGAAAGATGAAAATGAAAAGGTGGATCAAGCTTCAATCATTTGTCTAGCTAGTTGTGGATTAGATCTAGGCTATTTTTCCAAAAAATGGAAAATGCATACTCACTCTAGGGTGATGGAACTCTTGGCTATCTATTGGGTGAGAAAGCCCAAAAGGTGAGAAACATATGCTTGGTTGGTATGTACTCACAAACACATAGGTGGCTATGGGGAAATTCATGCCTCAAAATGGGCTTCCCGCTCAACCATACCAAAGTTATACCTCCTGATAACTTTAATAAGGTACCACAAAGGAAAATGATTTTCGAGTTCTATGAAGTAAGCAAAACTTCATATGCTTGACACTCATAGACATTGTAAATGCAAAATGGTGTAAGGAATGTTCAAAGGTATTTTTCTTAATTCATGCAAGGTCTCATCTTAGGGAACATTATGCTTAATGTCTCCAAGAGAGGATAAGTGCAAACGGTCTCATCTTCTTTCCAAGAGAGGACAAGTGCAAGGTCTCGTCTTGGGGAACATTGTGCCAAATGTGTCCAAGAGAGGAAATCACAAGAAAAATAAAATCACACAATGAAATGTGAGTGGTGATGTATGCCCCCACTTTAAAGTAGTTGCAAACACCATTACTATGAGCAACTGCTTTAAAGTAGAAGAAGAGGACATGAGAGCTTACTCGGAAAGCCCTATTCCAAGTCATATGTTTCTGATAAGCTACATCATGAAAAAGGGAAGTATGTCATATGCAATCCACCTTAAGGCACATCGTCCACGTCTCAAGCTTGCTCTTATATGTTCATGAAAGGTTAATGAGTAGCCAAAGGAGGCAACGACAAGTGACATACGAAGACAAGGTTATCTAACCCCTTGCCCCCACTTAGTGTAGAACAAGGGTGAGCCGAAATGATTGAGGAAAAGAATGGTAGAGTGAAAATTGGTATCAATTAGAGGAATTAGGTGCCCCCACATAGGGAAGCATACCAAACTCCTTAAGATGTTAGATTTTACTACTCAGAGCCTTACATTCATTGGTGGAATGACCATGAACTCTATGATATGCACAAAATGAAGTCTTGTAATAACATTTCTTTCGAGTTATAGGGGAAGAGATATCAAGTGATCTTGGAGGATTCTCAACAAGACACCCTCTTGATTGATGGTAGAATGTGGTCATGTTGTTTGTGACAAAGATACCCCTTGCTTAGTATTAGTTGTCATATCTATGCAAGACAGTTTAGATTGTGAGATTTTGTTCTCTCTCCATTATAGGAGGCTTAAAAATCTAATGGATTCAAATCATGAATGTTTTGTGAGATGACATTGACATTAAGCAAAGGTATATTTGTTTGTTTCATGTTTTGTAAAGGAATATTTTCAAGACCACTAGTGTCAATGAGTTCAGGGTGGATGACTGTTAAGGTTGATTTAGGAGTATGTTGTGTGAGATTTTTGATGTTGATTGAAGGCTTGTTGATCTCGATCAAGGGACAATAACCAAGACCATGAGTCGTTTGTTGTGTGTTAGGCTCTATAGGGTTGTGGATACCTTGTTCTTGAGCACCACATCCTTTTCCACTATATCCAAGTTGTTTCATAAGTTCATAACCACGTCCATAAAGTTTTTTCATTGCTTTTGAAGTTGGTGGTTTTTCATGATTAAGTTCATCAAAGGTTGTTGTGTAACTTGATTTCTGTTGTTCTAAAGTGGTTGAGGTGGATGCTTGTGAAGGGTTGTTTGAGTTTTGTGTTAACAAAATGGTGGTTTCTTTTCCCTTGCTAGATTCTTTGTGTATGATCTGGTATTCTACGAAGGAGGTGGGTGTGAAGTCTAAGGAACCCCAATCATCATGTAAGATTTTTGAAACTATTTCAAGATTTTGGACGGGGTCCACTTGTGTGGTTGGTGTTAATGTGTTCAAGGTATTCTCTGTGTTTTTCTCAATGTTTAAACAATTTTTTGGATGAGGGTCAGCTTCAAGTGTGTACACTTTGTTGTTGTAGATGTATTTCATTTTTTGATGAAGAATAGAAAGCACACCATTCATTGCATGAATCCATGGTCTGCCTAAGAGAAGGTTATATGCAAGATCATTAGGCATAACATGGATTTGTGTTTCCAATGTGGCCACTCCAACTGTAATAGGTAATGTGATCACACCAAGCGGTTGTTTCCTTATATTGTCAAATCCCCTTATGGATAAAGGATTGGGTTGAATGTTTGATTTATCAACATCAAGTCTATTGAGAAGGTTCACTCCACATACATGGAGAGTGGAACCAGTATCCACAAGAGTTCCCTTAATCCCTTTTCATTTGTATTGAGCGATAATCATAAAAGCTTCATTTTTTTTCACCTCCAAAGGAGGAAGCTCACTTTGGTGGAAAACAATGTTAGCATTTATGGATTGAATCATGGATGCTATATCATTTGGTTGTGTATTAGAAGGGACAGGAGCTTGTTGCAAGGCTGATTGGATCATGTTGTGATAGTGAGGGGAGGCTTGAATAAGGTCCCATAATGAGATTTTAGCAGGAGTATTATTTAGTTGTTCAACAAGATTGTACTCCTTTCCACGAGGAAGACCTAGAAAGATAGGTTTAGATGGGATAGGATTAAGGTAAGGGTGTTGGGATTGGTTTTGGTGGTTTTGGATTATTTCAAGTGTTATATGTATGAGCAATGGTATTATGACTCAGTTTCTATGAAACATTGTTTTGAGGTGGGTAGAGGATGAGCTTAGGTTTGTTTTGAGTTGGAGGTTTATGCGAAGGGGGGTAAAGGATGAGTTGAGGTTGAATAATTTTAATATCCCTTATCAAGTGAGAGTCTATATCATTATTATTATTCTTGTCTTGCATCATGATATCCTTCCTAGGAAGAGGAGAACTACAAACTGAAATGTCTTGACATTCTAAGGTTGGTTCTTCTAAAAGGATGTCATCACAAGTAGGAGAATGATCAATGATTGAATTGTCTTTCCCAAGAAGGGTTTTTTTAGGCGAAGGGGTACAAATAAGATTCTCATGACCATCATCGATTGTGTTTTCTAACAACAAAGTATCTTCTTCACAACTAGGAGGAAAAATTTTATTGTCATGATTACTTTTGGTTATGTTAGGTTGGTTGTGAATGTTTTTTCCACTAAGAGAGGTAAAAGGAGAGAAACAACTAAGATTCTCAAAACTCTCATTAATTGATTCTTCTACCAAAATATATTCATCACCAAGAGGATAGATATTATGAGAAGAGCAAGTATGATCGTTAGGAATGGCCCAAGTTGTAGTCTCTTTTACTAAAACATTTCATAGGGAGGGGATATGAAATGTTTCTTAACATGTCTAAATATGTAAGGTACTAGCATTGTTTGAATAAGAATGAAAAGCACATGTAACCATTTCATGCAATGTTTCAACAATATGAACAATGTCTATGCAAAGATAAAAAACACTTTTATCCAATGTATGCAACACCTTAAGAATGTAAACAATGTATATGCAAGAATGAAAAGCACTTTTATCAAACTTATGCAAAGTTTTATGAATAGAAATATTGTGTAAGAAAAAGTGAAAAGTAATTTGATCGATGTTATGAATTTTTTTAGAAATGTAAGCATTTTCAAATGTAAGGATGTTTTCAATTGAAGTGATTTGAAGAATGATTAGTCTAAAATGATTTTTTTGACCGAAATGCATAAAAAAATGTTCCAGAAACTTTCCAGACCTGTAGTATATGGTACTAGGAGGCTGAGGAGGCACAAAAATGAGGTTTTTGATGTTGTAATAGTCAATTAAAAATTTGAATAGGGATTGATTCATCCAGCATGATGAATGAGTCCTAGTAAGGATTTTTTTCAAAAAAAATAGAAATTTTGAATTTTTTTCATGTGTTTGATGTTATAAGATGCAAACCTAAGATGGAGATGTCGAATTTCAGATATTTTTAAGGAAATTATATGCAAAAATTCAAGCTAAATGACCTTTTCATTAATGCAAGTTTATGAAACCCTAGAATGTAAAACAATGCAAAATCTAATGCATGCAAGCTATTTCTAGGATGATAATGGACTCTAAATCAGAAAAGAAAGTATTCTAAAAGAAGGTTCACCAAAATGAACCATCAATTTTTTTTGTGTTCTATGTACTTCTTTTGCACTCTTAGGGTTTTTCACCTAAAAGGAGAGAAATAGAACTCTAAAATTGAAGTGGTTCACTCAAATTAATGTATGTATCACGGAAATATGCCTAAATGAAATGATCTAAGTGCAATAAACTGATGAAGTTGATTGATTAATGAATGAAAACTAAGAGAATGAATAATGTTTGAAAAAAAATTGTGTAATGCAAAAACACCTAGAAATAAAGGTAAACTACAACATAAATGAATGAAACTGAAGAAGTGCACCTGCAGACTTGTTGGAGACTTGAAATGGATTTTAAAATGTTGTTGATCTTGATTTTTAGGCCTGGTGGGACCCATTTTCCATTCTGGGAAAATTAGTCCCAGTTATGGGAAATTATTTTGGCGTTCATTTCAAACAAATGGGTATCCGAAAATGTAGAAAACCAAAAAAAAACTTGGAAGTGGGACTTATTCACCACTCATGGCGAATGAGTCCACTTTTGAATTTATAAAGATTCAAAGGTGGAAACAAGAGCCTTCGGTCTGTACTTCATGCTTCTTCAAGTGTCTGGTTTTGAAACTGTCAAATTTGGGCCTAAAGGTGACTTTTTGTTGATGTTTTTCCTTATCCAATGAAAAGATGACTTGAAAAACTTTGCAACTTCATCTTCAATTATTTCCAAGCCTCCAAGATGCCCAAATCTACAAACACACAAGACAAGAGAGAAAAATATTGAATGGTAGAGCATGGGGGTTTGCCTTGGTCAAACCCCTTTGTAGGTAATTAAACCAAAATGATGAAAGAATATAATGAAGCATGAAATAATGGAGTTATTACCTTATCATGCTGATATATTTTGAATTTTTTTAGCAAAACATGAAAAATCTTCCATTGAATGTCTTTGGAAGCTATCTTGATGACTTAGAATGTAAAAACCCTAACTTGCTTGACTTGAAGGAGAAGATAAATGATGAATGAATGATGAGAGATGTTTGAATGAGTTGAGAGATGTAAATTAGGGTTTAGAGACTTGATTTTATAGGAAATTCACCTTATTTTCCCATAAATTGGATCCCCAAGGTTGACATGAAGAAAAACAAAACTTTAATTCCAAAATTTCTCACTCAAAAGTCAAAAATGGCCCAAATGGGACTCATTTTCCACCTTGGGTGAATCAATCCCACCTGGTAGGGACTCATTCGCCACAAATGGAAAATTAGTCCAAGAGGGTCCATTTGACAGCTAGGATGCTAGGAAGTAAGGAAATAAGGTTTGTATGATGACTTTGTCGGGTACTTGATCAATTTATTCCTCAGGATGCACAATATGGGGTAATAGGGGCCTATTAATCATGATGTAAAGGTCAATTAGGGCTTGGGACACTAAATTCAATGTGAAAGTGTAATTAAATACACTTTACAACATTAAAATGAGGTCCACACAACATAGAAAGGCACAACATCCAATATGAATGTGTAAGACACATTACAACACTAGACTAAGGTTAAATTTAGTTCACAAGCCTCTAGATTAATGTGAAGATGCATTTAAATACATTTTATAATGTTGAATTAAGGTAAAATGGATTCATTAAGTCTACAGAGGCGTGAAATTATTTTACAACACTTTACAACACTTTACAAGACATTGATAAATGCATTTGAAAGGGTCCAAGACCTAGTGTGGATGTGAAAAACACCTCACAACACCAAATCAAGGCCTTATTAAGTCCAATTATCATCAATTATTCTCCAAATCAAGCAAGATGCCTTTTTTCTATGGTACAATTTGATAGATCCAATTATGCTTTTTGGAGTGTAAGGATGGAAGCATATTTGATGGCCTTAGGGTTTGAGGTTTAGCAATCAGTTGTAAATGGTTATGGAATTTTTCATAGTCCTCAAAGAGATTAGGTTGGAAAGAAGGCTTGTGAAAATAATTCCAAGGTAAGAAATCATATTCTATGTGGTTTATCTATCACTGAGTTTGTAAAGAGTATGCATTGTAAGATAATGAAGGAAGTGTGAGTTAGTTGAAAGAATGAAGAAGGGACCCTTTGACATGTTGTCATTGATGTCAACAATGTTTGTTGATAGTGTTGACTGATCTGGTAAAGTAGTTTCTTGTGCCATCTTGATTCAGTAACTTGGTTTGGATTCACTTATGTTTTAAAATAAGCTTATGTGGTTATGGTATGTTTTTTGGGACTACCAAATACATCTATGCTCAAGATTTCAACAATTTTGGTCAATCTGGATGAAACTTACAAGTGACAGAAGTTTGACAAATTGTATTTTGGCTTATACAATACAAGTTAGTAAGAGTTATCTAGTTTGCATTCCTCCAATGTTTGGTTTTAGACTCTCCAATTTTTGGAAATGATTTATAGGTGTTAGCACTACACATATTACAGATGTCAATTGCTTATTTGATTAGATAGATGATCGATGTTGGATGGATTGGCTTATTTTGTGGTTGAGTCTAATCTTTGGCTGACCTAATGCTTGCAGTTTTGCTATGAAGATTAATATGTATTGCACATGTTAAAGGGATCTATTTTATATCTGTGTTGACCATAATTCAAAATTTTGCATGTTTTTTTTTAGCATGAAGAATTTTTTCTCCATGTATGAAGCCAAAAAAGTGTTTTTGAATTGAAATAGGGTTACATCTAATTAGGCCGACCTAATTGATGTATGCATATGCAATAGGGTATATATGTGGAATAGACTTCTATTGCATAAGGGTGTGGAAAAAAGGTAGTATGGTGTGTGTGAAATTGATGAAGGGTACTCCCCTTACAATCTAAAACTCACAAAAACAATAGATAATAGCACAAACAAAATGAAAGAAGGAAGCAAATATTTTCTATTATCATTGAAATGAAAAATAAAATTACTAAATTATATTTTTCATCACATGGGATTTCTGATTACATAAACTTGCAAATATGAAAATCGGAGCCACCATCTACACTGATTTGGCATCCTCTCTATAGCTCCCTTTCACATCCTTTATTTGGAAGGTGTAACCACCCTAGAATCTTCTAGAAAGTGTAACTTCCTTAAGAAGATATTTTGAAATTTTATTTATTTTGGTAGTACAACTTTGTGAGGTCATAATTTTTTTGCGACCGTCATATTTCCTATTAAAATACCTTTTTAGAAAGGTCTCGAGTGATGTTGTTCTTGAAAGTAGGGCCTAAAGGCCAACCATGGCTGAAAGAGCACCATTGGTTAAATGTTGTCAATCAAGGATGTTGATCAGTAGGCTTTAGGAATTTGAGTCTTTTTGTGTTCAATAAGGCATATAGACCAAGGTGTGATGTAATGAGTCATGTTTGAGTCTTATTAGGTGAATAGTGAGTCTAAGTTGCAAATATTGCTAAAAATGCAAAAGTTGTCATTTATGTAAACTTGCAAAAAGTTGTAAAGGTAGATTTAGAAGTTCAATGGTCACATGGATTTGAATGGTCATTTGTGGTAGTTTTAGAAGTTGTTAAGTAGGTAAAAGGTATAAAAGTTATTGAATACTCATTGTATGGGTTGGTTGTGAAGTTTATAGAAGATCTTGATAAATAAAATCACCGTTTTCCTTAAATTCTATAAATTTCTTTATGTTCTTTATGTACAATGAATTTTTAGAGGTTTGTACAGACCGTACAGGCCCTATCTTGCTATGATTTGATTTGGAAGTTATAATAGGGTGAATTTACTTTCAAAACCTTCAATTTTGGTGGAGTTTCATTGAAATTTGTGAAAGTTAGGAGGTGTTCACTAAAATCTGCCTATTTAAACTAGTCATAAGGTTTTTGTTGTTTTAAATTTGAAAATGGACCCATTCCACCTTTTGTAGGAACTTTATGTCAGTGGAATGGGTAGAAATTGGTAGGAATGAATGCTAAGAAGGTCTATGAGTGCATGATTCCCTAGAAGTGAAAATTGATTTTTCCTTGTGAAATTGTTTGGTTAGAGTATGGAAATGAGTGAAATTGGTTGGGGAAGCACTATTTGTTGAATGTTTGAGTATGTGAAGAGGTATTTGGAGCTTTTTGAAGTGGTGGAAAGATTAGAGAAGGCATGGAAGTGTGTTTTTCAATAAAACCCAATGTTTATTGCCTAAAAGGAGGGTTTTGTGGATTGGTGTGTTGGAGACCAGTTCTCCTAATGGAAATTGTGAAATATTAGGTTTTGTCACCTGTGGAATACTTCCCAAGTGATTCCAGAGGTTTAGGAGGAGTTTGGAGACAAGTCTCTTTGTAAAATAAACCTAATTTGGGGTCTAGTCGGCATAGAAACTAGGTTTTGAAGAAGTTGTTCAAAAGTAACCATATGAGGGCTTGTGATATGTTGTTGTGTGCCCTAATGGGTTTTTAAAAAGGTGTTGGTTCTGGTCTGAGAGGACATTCTCTAAAAGATATACCCTATTTAGTCAAGATAGACTGATACAAGGAATAGTGAAGGATTGTTGTGATAGAGAGAATTTGAAGGATTGGTGACTTAATAAGTTGTTGTATTGGTTGAAATTATGTTGGTTGTAGTGAGGACCTCCCCTAATTGACATCAAACCACTTTCATTTTTTTGCCAATTTTTCAGGCCCATTTGGAGCCTCAAAGTGCCTCAAAATTGACTTCAAAGATTTTAATAAGATTTCCGTAAATTGAAATTTTAATCTCTCAAATGACAAATGGTGTTGAAGTGATTTCTTTTCCACTGGATTCAATTTTCCATTCTGGAGTTCTATGTAAGATTTTGTGTCCAACTGTGCATAAATGCAAACTTACTATAAATAGTAACCCTTCTGAATTTAGCCCTTAATGAAAAGAAACAACATTTTTTTAGGTGATGCAAGATTGCTCTTACACCCTAGATGCTATTACATCAAAAATATGATATTGTATGGACTCAAGAATTTGTGAAATCAAAATATGGTAAAAAATTACTGTGTATGTTGAGCGACTATTGAGTAGAGCAATATCCTATATTTGAAAGTTCATTGGAACTAAATTCAACACAAGGAAGGCATTTTGTATCAGTTCACACTTTGATGGTGTGGCTATTTTTGTCTTGTATCTATTTTCAGCCTGTGATCCTTTTAAGGACAATGATTCCTGGCAGTGAGCCCTATAATATCTTATAACCGGTTATAATATATTGTGAGTTAATCCTCACTATGGTTCTTCCCTCCTTGGGTTTTCCAAATAAAAATCTTTGTGTTCATGTGTTATGTTGTGTTGTGAATTTCTGCATGTACTCATTCATTGCTACAATTAAATATGTTTTGATAATTGGTTGGATTATGACTAAATGGCTTAATAGAATACTGATTCACCCCCCTCTCAATATTTTGGGTGTTCAACAATTGGTATCAAAGCCTACTTCTTTTTGAAAATTCTAACAACTTGAGGAATATATTGGAGTTTGAACACATGACTGATAAAAGGTATTGTATTCCTTTGAAAGAAATTCCTACAATTGAACATGAAGAAGACGACTGCATGATTGACAAAGAAGATCTTGGAAAAGTTGAAAGTGAGAATAAAATTTTGAAGGAAATCCTAGGAGAAGCAACTAAATGCATCAAAAATCTAGGAGAAAAAATCAAGAAATTGAAAGAAATACATAGATAATTTAATGAACAGCTGAAGAAGGAAAATGAAGACAGCACCAGAATAAAAGTGCAAATGGAAGAAAAGAAGAGAATTGAGGATTGCTTGAATGCTAAAATACAAAGCAAGGCTGATGAATGCACAAAGCTTGAACAAGAAGTGGAAACCCTAAGATCTGATCTAGAGAAAGCAAGAGCTCATGAGGATAAATTCAAAACAAGTACCACAATGATTGATGAATTAATTGTAATTCAAAAACATTTTAAGAATAAAAGTGATTTGGGAGTTGAAGAAGGATGAAGTCCAAAGAAAAATTAGATATCTAACAAGGTCGACATTTAAAAGTAGACTCAAGGAAATGATAGATAGTTTAAGAACCAAAGAAGCTATACTGAAAGACCTCCTATTAGATAACCAAATGCTCAAAGGTACCCATCTTTCAATGGTATTTGTTTTTCATGCAATAAATTTGGGCATAAGACTGTAGAATGTAGAAGTAGAATGAATCAGAATGTTGGATCCTTTTCTAGGCAATGTTTTGCATGCAAGAAATTTGGACATAGAGCTACAAAGTGTAGAAGTCAGATTTTGAATAGATTCGATATTGGTAGAATGTTTCAATCTTTCAATGGCTATTGTTTTACATACAATGTATTTGGACATAAGGATAACTAGTGCAGATCAAGAATGAATAGAAGACAGTTTGATCAGAAAATGTTGTACTACAATTGCAACAAGCCTAGACACATTTCAATATTATGCAGAAGCAAGAATGGAAAGAAGAATAATCCAGAATAGAGGAATAACGCAGTGAAGAAAGTTGATCCTATTGAAGTCAAGAAGGAAATAGAGAATATTTGGAAGAAAAAGGATGAGCCTGAGAACAAGCATGAATCAAATGCATATGTACATACATTTGGTGTAGATATTTCTTCTTAAAACTAATCCCATGACAAGCTTAGGGGGAGCAGTAATAGGAAAATATAACAAGCCCCTAGAATCATGAGGTGTCAATCAATGACACAAAGATATATGGTGAAGAATGGTATGCTTAAGCTTTTAGAATAAACTTCGGTAGAAAATATGCAAATCTGAGTTATTATAGAGACTTTTGGGGTTTATAGTACTTCAAATGATGTGTTTGCTAGCTTTTAGGAATTTGAGGCATTAAATGCAAATTTAGGGTAGATCAATGAGGTATAAAGAAAATTATCTAGTTTATTTTTTCACTCTTGCACATTTGAAAGGAAGTAGAGTGAATTGAGGAGTGACTGAAGGAGATTTGAAGCAAATTGGTTCAAACCCTAGTTCCTTTTGAATTGCAAAAAAGGTACTTATTGCTATCTTTTCTTTGTGGGTTTGTATTAGAAGTGGTTATACAAACATTTGAAGGTAGAATTGAGGTTATGGCTACACTAACTATAGCAGAGATTAATGAAAGACCTAGATTGAAGTTCAAGAGGTTTTCGTGGAAAATGTTTGAGAATGATCCCAAAGGTGCATTTTCGAAGATCCCAATAAAGGTTTTTCCCACTGAAGACATAAGAATCTATTTATGTTAAAAATTGGAAGAATGTGATCATTAGGTGCTCAAGGATTTATGGTCTAAAGAGTTAATTAGAGATAAATTTTTGGTGAAACCAAAATATGAAAACCTAGCGCAAAAGAAGATAGACATTTGGAACTGGTCTCCCAACTTTAGCAGTAATTTGGATGCAAAGCATTTGAAGATAGCCTTGAGTAGAATGCATGAAAAATTCATGTGGAATGATATTCTTGGATTAATTTCAAAGGATGCAATTAATTTTGTGAAGGGATTATGTGATACTAGACCTATACCTGTGTTGAAGTCTATTAAGAATGATGTGGTTATACAGCTAATTGGTGTCACATTTGAAAAGAGAGCACTAACAACTAAATCAATCATTAATCCTATAGTAAAGTATGTATCTATCATGATTTGTCTAAAAATTTATTTCTAAAATAGAGAAAACTCAATATATGTAATTGTAATAAATGTTGCTCTTGACATGGTGGTAAATGGGAAGGATTATGATTTGTGTGAGTTGCTTCGGTACCAACTTCTAGAGAACTTGGTTCAAACCAAAACAAAGAAATATGCTTTCAAGTATGGAATTTTGATTGTTTGCTTACTTATCTACTTTATGAGAGAGTTACTTGGAAGCAAGAAAATTACATGGGATAGAAGCAGACCAATTGCACACCAAACTTTTGACTATTTGTACAACATTGGAGATTACAATGCATAGGCTAATGTATTGACTATATTTTTCTCTATATTTCAAAGGAACATGTATGTGAGAGAAATAATTCCTAAGAGTTTAGTGGAGAAGTATGAAAATGACATAACCTTTCTTGTCTCCACTAATGAATGCATAATAGAGGTGGTAGAACCTATAACCATATGGATTGAACCTCTAGGATATGAAATTGATGAGAAAGAGGCTAAGAGATACATAGAAATATTGTTAAGCAACCCTAAAGACCCCTCTTTTCCTAGACATGGCACATATGAGAAGTCTATTGTAGTATACATGGAGACCTCAACACCTTCTATAATAAAATGGGTGAACAAACAAGTGGATAAACTCTTTAAAATGTATGACTTATTGAATGAATATTTTGTAAGGAAAGCAGAGGTGTGGAAGCAACTTTCCTAACGTCAAAACCATAGGGAAGAATGTAGACAGTACTTTTAATTTTCAAATTACAATCCAATTAAGACACACATGAAAGATTTACAGAAATAGAGAAGATACTCAAAGATAATGAACAACAGATTTACGTGGGAAACCCTTTTGGGAAAAAACCCACCACACCAATTTGAATCTCTTTGTATTACAGTAACAAAAAATTACATACAATGCAAAGATACAACTCTCTAGTATCAGTTCACAGTAGCTTCATTCATTGTTCAATCTCTTTCAGAAATGCTCTCAACAATCCGATCATCATTCTTAGAATTGATCTCATTTTATCTTATCACATTCTAATTTTTGTCTTCTGTTCATCATTATCCGTGATTGCCCCATCGTAGAAAGTTTCCTCTTGAGCGTTGATTTTTCCCTGCATGCAGTTCAGCTCCAGCATTGCAACTATTGCAAAAATATAACTGCCATCCATTTGAAATTCACTTCCTCTGATTGGTCCACGAGGCTCCACATAGGATGGTCAATTTGGTCAAAGGCATTCAACCTGTGTTGGCATGTCGGTGAGACACTAACCGTGTCTCCCCGATGCCAACATAGCCAGCATTCGATATCGGCGTAGTTTCCACTAGTCGGCAAGATGACATAGTGAACACCATGAGTCATACCAACACCACCAACATCCATTGTATTTCTATCGGCAAGAGATTTTTCATTAGCAAGACTCATATCGATGCTCACAAGTCACATCGATTTCAACTTTTCCATCGGCAAGAATTTTCCGTTCGCCAAGAGGTTTTGCCGAGTCTCCTCAAGTTTCATCAAAGCACCTGATAGTCAGAAAGACATTCATCTTTCACCAAGACTTCACTCTGAGCAAACATGTCTTACCGAGTCGGCAAGACTTTTTTCTTTCACCGAGACCTCACATTGAGCAACCAAGTCTTACTGAGTCGGCAAGAGTTCTGTCTTTCGCCGAGACCTCACACTAAGCACTCATGTCTTACCGAGTTAGCAAGACATTTGACCTTCACCAAGACCTTTCACCGAGCGAACATGTCATACTGAAGACTATTGGCGAGACTCTCCATTGGTCGCCAAGACTTCATACTAAAGTCTTTGAGTCACCGCGAAGACCCCAAGTGTATCCCCGTCGGCGAGACCTTCCATTGTCATTGGGACTTCATACCGAGTGATCAAGTCACCCCGAAGACATCAGTCACTGTGAGTCTCCCCGAAGCCCAATGAGAACATATTGTCAGCCAGAGGTCTCCATTTGACAAAAGGTCACAACGAATGCTTCTTGTCATAGCGATAGTTCATTCAGCAAGACACCAACCTTGTCTCAGTGACTTGGAACATTTCAAAGGATTCAGAACAGTTAGTCGGCCAGACATCAATAATGTCACACCGACTTTTCCTTCAAGGAGTTACATATCAGTATGGATTGAGGAAAATATTCCAACAATCTCCCACTTGATGAAGACCTTACTGACAACTCCATAGCATAATAAAACTACTAAAATTCATGGGCCAAGAGGCCCATTGAACTGGCACACCACCTGTATTTGTCTATGCTCACAGGCTTCGTCAATGCATCTACAACATTCTCCAGAGTATCCACTTTCTCCAAAGAGACCTTCCCATCCTCCACCATATCCCATACAAAATGATATTGTACATCTATATGTTTCATTCTGGCATGGAAAGTAGGATTTTTTTCCAAACATATAGCACTCTGACTGTCGTAGTAAATAGTAATTTTCCTGCATCAAAACCAATGTTAGAACACAAAAATTTTAACCAGATTGCTTCTTTACAGGCATGTGTAGTTGCCATGTATTCTACCTCTATAGTGTACAAAGTGACTATAGCTTGCCGCTTGCTCATCCAACTCACTACACCACCATTCATCATAAAAATATATCCACAGGTGGATCTCCTACTGTCAATATCCCCTGCCCAATCAGAATCCACATAACCTCGAATACTGAGAGTCCTCTGTAAATCAACCAAGTTACCATGGTAACACAAAGCATATTCTGAAGTGCCCTTTAGATATCTAAACAATCTCTTCACAGCATCCCAATGTGTCCTTCTAGGATTAGCCATAAACTGACTAAGTACTCCCACTGCTTGGGCAATGTCTGGCCTTGTACAGACCATTGCATACATAAGGCTACCAACCACACTAGCATATGGCACACTAGTCATGTCTTCCATCTCAATAGGATATTTTGGACAATCCTCAATAGATAGCTTCATTCCCTGCATAACTGGAACAACTAGCTGCTTGCAATCAGTCATACAAAATATCTCTAGAACAGTCTTGACATACTTACTCTGAATGAGCCAAAGTTTTCTATTCTTCATGTCCCTAGTTATTTCTATTCCCAGAATATACCCTGCTGCACCAAGATCTTTCATTTCAAACTTTGTAGACAACTAAGACTTAAGATCAGAAATCATTAGCTTACTATTGCCTATGAATAGCATATCATCAACATAGAGAGCAATAATAAGAACTTGATCACTTTTAGCTTTGTAATATACACAATGATCACATTTTGATCTTACAAATCCCAATGACAAAAAAAATGTGTCAAATTTCTTGTACCACATTCTAGGAGACTGTTTTAAACCATACAGAGATTTCTTCAACTTGCAAACTAGTCTTTCTTTACCTTTTACCACAAAGTGCTCCAGCTGGAACATATAAATTTCTTCTTCAAGATCACCATGAAGAAAAGTTTTCTTCACATCCATCTGTTCAATCTCTAAGTCATACACAACTGCAAGTGACAAAAGAAATCTGATAGATGTCAGCTTAGCTATAGGAGAAAATATTTCTCCATAATCAATTCCCTCTATCTAGGAATAACCTTTTGCAACCAGCCTCACTTTATATTTTTCTACACTGCCATCCAGACCTATTTTCCTTTTAAATACCCATTTGCAGCTCACAACTTTTTTGCCTTTAGGCAATGGTACCAAACTCCACGTATCATTCTTTTCTAATGATGCCATTTCTTCATTCATGGCTTCCAACCAAGAGTTTGAATCAGACATTTTAAATGCCTCTTTCATAGTCCTTGGTTCATCAGTGCTATAAATTAAAGCATAGGCACAAGTAGACTCTATCAAAGAAAATCCATATCTATAGGGTTGCTTTCTTTCACAAGTTGACCTCCTCATAGGCTAAGGCTGAGGTGGTTCTTCATCTTCTTCAGAACTTTCAGAACTACTTGAGCTCTCCTCAGTATCAGGTACATTTTGATTTTTCAGTTCCTCTTTATCTAGTGTCGGAGGAATTTATGCTATATCCTTTTCATTTTCTGATTTCTTCTCTGACTGTAGATCCAATGTAGAAGGCTTCAACTCATGAAAGATAACACTTCTGCTGTACAAAACCTTCTCAGTCTCAGGATTCCAAAGCTTGTATCCATTTATGTGAGCGCTATAGCCAATAAAAATACACTTTACAACATTGTTTTCCAACTTAGATCTTTTTTCAAACGGCACATATGCATATGCCTCATAGCCAAAGACATGAATATGTCTTAGAGAGGGCTTCTTTCCAAACCATGCTTCCAAAGGCATCTTCTCAACAAGAGTAGAGTAGGAGAATGATTTACCAAGTAACATGTTGTAGAGACTGCTTCAGCCCAAAACTTCTCCTCCAAGCCAGCACTGCTCAGCTTACTTTGTGCTCTTTCCATTATTGTCCTGTTGAACCTTTCAGCAACTCCATTTTTTTGTGGAGTGTAAGGTGTAGTCTTATGTCTTTTAATCCCATGATCCTTACAGTACCTTTCAAATTCATCTAAACAAAACTCATCACCATTGTTAGTCCTTAAACATTTTATTTTCCTACTAGTTTTATTTTCAACAAGGTTTTTAAATTCCTTAAACTGATTGAACACTTCTTATTTACTTCTCAGAAAATATACAAATGCTCTTCTTGAATAATCATCAATAAACGACACATAGTATCTTGATTTAGACAAAGAAGGGACATTCACTAGACCAAACACATTAGAATGAATATAATCAAGCAAACTAGAAGATTTGTGAGGATTGTAATAAAATGAAACACGGTATTGCTTTCCATATATGCAATGTTCACAAAATTCAAACTCAAGGTTACAATCTTCAAGCCCTTCTACCAGGTTTTTATTTTTCAAGGTTTTTAAACCTTTCTCACCAATGTGGCCTAGCCTATGATGCCAGAGCATTGTATTTTCTATTGGAAGTTTAACCTCCATGGAGTTCACACCATTAGGAGTGTTTCCCTCTTTTTCTCCATGAGCAGCTTTCTATGATTTTGCAGAGACACTGTTGCATTGAATAGCTTGTGCATCCAGCTTGTACAAGGTACAAATACAAGCACCTCTTGCTAGCACCATAGAGCCTCTAGTCATCTTGCAACCATTTCCAAAGAACGTGACTTGCACTCCAATATCATTCAGCTTACTTACAAAAAGTAAATTATGAGCCAGACCTGGTATATGCATCACATCATTGATTCCCTTCACTCTTCCATCAGGGAATTGAATTCTAACTCTTCCACGACCAACAATTTCCAAAGATGAGTCACTTTCCAAATACACCTTTCCACCATCATAGTTTTCATACTTCGTGAACCAGTCTCTATGAGATGTCATGTGGAAAGATGCTCCAAAATCAATCAGCTAGACATCATCAAATTCCTGCATAGCCAAGGCTGTAATGAAGGCATCCACATCACTCTGAGAAGAATCATTGTCAGAAGATGTCTTCTTCTTCTTCTGTTTCTCCTCCTTACAATCCTTTCGGACATGACCAGGTTGCCCGCAATTCCAACACTTCACCTTGGACTTCTTGCTAGGAGACTTTGATCTCCCTTCTAATTTTGATATGGATTTCTTGTCCTTCTTCTTGCCTTTCTCCTTTGATCTGCCTCTAACAACCAAAGCATCCTTTGCCATCTCAAAATATTTTCTTCTCATCTCTTCCGACAACAAAGAAGCAACAACATCTTCCATCTTGAAAGTGGATGTTGTACTCCCAATAGCCATCACCAGATGAAACCAAGAATCTGGAAATGAACATAGCAGTAGCATGCAACGATCTTCATCTTCAATCTTCACACTAGCAGATGTTAACTGAGCAATCAGCATGTTGAATGCATTCAAATGATCAGCAACAAATCCTCCCTCCTGTATTCTCAAAGAGTATAGCTTCTTCCTCAAGAACAATTTGTTCACCAAGGACTTGCCTTGATAAATAGATGCCAGTCTTTTCCACAAGGAAGATGTAGTATTTTCTTCATGCACGTTCAAAAGAACAGAGTCTGCCAAACAGAGCCTTATCAACCTCTTAGACTTTCTATCTACAAGATCCCAATCCTCTTGCTTTATGCCTTGAGGCATCGTTCTAGACACAGCAAGCCACAGTTCACGATCCACTAACAGATCTTCCATTTTGAGTTTCCACAACTCAAAATTGCTACCATTGTATTTCTCTATTTCCATCTTCCCAGATGTGCTTGCCATCTTAATCTGTAATTAAATTATTAGACCTCTAACGAACTCCCACTAAAAAAAGAATTGACACAAAAAACCAAAGCCACTCACAAGGATAACACAACTAGCTAGGCTCTGATATGACTTGTAAGGAAAGAAGAGGTGTAGAAGAAACTTTCCTAACATCAAAACCATAGGGAAGAATGCAGACAATATTTTTAATTTTAAAATTACAACCCAATTAAGATACACATGAAAGATTTACAGAAATAGAGAAGATACTCAAAGACAATGAACAACAGATTTACGTGGGAAACCCTTTCAGGAAAAAACCCACCACACCAAGTTGAATCTCTTTGTATTACAGTAACAAACAATTACATACAATGTAGAGATACAACTCTCTGGTATCAGTTCATAGTAGCTTCATTTACTGTTCAATCTCTTTCAGAAATGCTATCAACAATCTGATCATCATTCTCAGAATTGATCTCCTTTTATCTAATCACATTCTAATTTTTGTCTTATGTTCATCCTTATCCGCGATTGCCCCATCGCAAAAAGTTTCCTCTTGAGCATTGATTTTTCCCTGCATGCAGTTCAGCTCCAGCGTCACAAATATTGCAAAAATCTAATTGCCATCCATTTGAAATTCGCTTCCTTTGATTGGTCCACGAGGCTCCACATAGGATGGTCAATTTGTTCAAAGGCATTCAACCTATGTTGTCATGTCGGTGAGACACTAACCATGTCTCTCCGATGCCAACACAGCCAGCATTCGATATCGGCATAGGTTCCACTAGTTGACAAGATGACATAGCGAATGCCATGAGTCATACCGACACCACCAACATCCATCTTATTTCTATCGGCAAGAGATTTCTCATCGGCAAGACTCATACCGATGCTCACAAGTCACATCGATTTCAACTTTGCCATCGGCAAAACTTTTCCATTCACCAAGAAGTTTCGCCGAGTCTCCTCAAGTTTCACCGAAGCACCTGACAGTCGGAAAGACATTCATCTTTCACCAAGACTTCACTCCGAGAAAAAATGTCTTACCAAGTCGGCAAGACTTTTGTCTTTTGTCGAGACCTCACATTGAGCAACCAAGTCTTACTGAGTTAGCAAGACTTCTGTCTTTCACCGAGACCTCACACCAAGCACTCATGTCTTACCGAGTTGGCAAGACATTTGACCTTCACCAAGACCTTTCACCGAGTGAACATGTCATACCGAAGACTATCGGCGAGACTCTCCATCGGTCGCCAAGACTTCATACCAAAGTCTTTGAGTCACCGCGAAGACCCCAAGTGTATTCCCCGTCAGTGAGACCTTCCATTGTTGCTGGGACTTCATACCGAGCGATCAAGTCACCCTGAAGACATCAGTCATTGTGAGTCTCCCCAAAGCCCGATAAGAACATACTGTCGGCCAAAGGTCTCCATTCGACAAAAGGTCACAGTGAATGCTTCTTATCATAGGGATAGTTCATTCGACAAGACACCAACCTTGTCTCAGTGACTTGGAACATTTCAAAGGATTCAGAACAGTTAGTCGGCGAGACATCAATAATGTCACACTAACTTTTCCTTCAAAGAGTTTCATGTCAGTATGGATTGAGGCAAATATTCCAACATATTTTAATAGATTGAGGGAAGTTGTAGCAGAAAGAAAAGCTAAAGTAGTTGAGATAGCTGTTGAGTCCTCTGAACCATGAAAATTAAGATCAACTTCCTCCCCTACCTCTACAATACCAAAACAACCTATCATAGTTGCTGCTAAAGGGAAGAAAGTAGAGCCCAATGCTCTGGTTGTAGTTGATGTACCAGCACCCTCTAGACCCAACACCCAGACCTCCAAGAGGAAGAATGTACCTCGGGTAACACTTCCTGCTACCTTTGGAAGAAGAAATAAACAAAAAGCATCAAGAAATCATAACTTCAGTGATGTTGTGGAAGAAGAAATTAAAATTTTTTTAGAAGAAGAAGAACAATTGAAAAGGAAAAGAAGAAGCAGTGTTTCCACTTGTTGTGAAGATGCCTCACAAGAGGCTAGTACTAAATCAAAGAGGGCCAAAGTCAATATCATGGATTCATTTGAAGAAGAGGAGATGGAAAAGGAGAAAGAAGCTTTCACAATTCATATGCAGAAAAGGAAAGAGGAAAATAAAATAGATGAAGGCACATCAAAGGCTGAGAAGAAGAAGCCCAAGATTCCTACGATAAGTGCTTGTCCATCTATTAAGTTGGAATCATTGGTTAACAATATGTTAGAACGTGAAGGATTATTAAAATCCACTGCCAAATTTTATGATGAAGTTGATGAAGAAGATAAAAAAACTATTATAGATGCTTTTGTTCAGTATATGATCATTATGGATGAAATTATGGACAACATGAAGGAGAAGGTAACTAATGTTGTATGGAAAGCCTTGGTGAAAAGAAAACATAAAGCATTCAAAGAAGACAATAAGATCAAAACTGATAAGGCCACCCTACTAGAAGCATACACACAAAAATTCAGGGTAAAACAAAGAGACACTATTATTATGACCATAGAGAAGGATAGCATAGAAAAATTGAAACAAGAAACTTTTGACACAGTAAGAAACATGTCATTGCATTATGGGGTGATTACTAGTCATGAATCAGATATAGCTCAAGTCAAGTAGCTTGGTAAAGATAATGCTACTATTGAAGAGGAAAATATTCTTCCCATATATGATTTACCTATTTTTCAAAATGTAGTAGAAGAAGAGGTAAACAATTATTTTGGAGATGACACTCCACACTTAGATGTACCAAGGAGTATGGCTCATGATACACATGCTCCTCTAGAGACATCTACTCCTTCAGAAGACATTGAGAATACAACCGAAGAAAATAATGAAGATCATAATAGGAATGATGCCAATGATAATACTAAAGATCAACATGACAAACATAAGGAGGATATCAAAAATGAAGGCAATAGAAATAAATATGGAGAACAAGAAAAAGGTAAAGATAAAAAGAATAAGGATGATAAGGATGATAAAGACAAGAAGGAGGACGAAAAGAAAGAGAGGAAAAAGGAAAGCACCTCGAGAAAATAAGAAGAAGAGAAAGAAGAAAACAAAGAGGAATATGCAATTGAAAGAAATAAAGAATCCCAAAAGACCATAGAGCCATCAAAGTCACTCAGAGAATCCTCCAATAACACTCTTAAGGGTTGTTTGACAAAGAAAATAAGGATTCAACCAATCATTCTCCCCCATTTGGTTTAGATCCCATCACAACAAGGCTATGTCGATCTGAATAAAATCCCACCTATTCAAAGAATGGAGATTGGAGGTGCTTTTCTCACCTCCGGGAGAAAAGAAATCATAGAAACTCATCAAAAGGGAATTGATCTAATCAATGATGCCATAAAATTTTTATAGGATGCAACCCTTGGTACCACTATTGATGATTCTTTAACACTTGTTGAGAATTTGAAATTTCCATTTGACTCATTCAGGGAATATACTTCTAGCCTAAAGGAGTAGGCTACAAAAGAAGCTGAGTCAAGGATTATGAAGAAAAGATTGCTTGAAATTTAGGACAGATGTGCAACTATACATAGAAAGGTTATCAAATGCCTAGAAGAAGTAAAGGAATGTGAAGATGAGGCTCAAACACTATTCTTATAGTGCATGAGATGGTCATATGCTACTCAAGGCATTAACGACCTAATAGACTCAATTGAGTCATAGTTGACCAATGCCTCCAATACATATGATCTTACAAAAGACATAAACTATGCCTCCTAGATTGTAATTTCAAACTTAAAAAACAAGTTTTTCACCCTAAAAAGACATAAAGAGGATGTTATAAGGCGATTCAGATAGCTTGGAGACATAGTAATGTACAAACACATACTAATAGAAAGTGTTCTCACTGAAGTTGAAAAACTTGAAAAGATAAATGCTTATCCGACTACTCCAAAAGAAGGAGAGGAAAGCTTGGTGGAGTTGGAATTAATGCATAAGGAACTTGTTACAGCTAAGAAAAGTTTGGATGAAGGAAAATTTTCTTGGGAAAACATTCTTAAGGAACTTGAAGGAGATTCCTCTTCCGGGTGAACATATTTCACCCTATATATTTTTTGGTTGCTTTCATTTTTCTTTTTTGTATATATGATTAGATGAAATTTTGGGATAATTCCCTAAGGGGGAGCTAGTCATTCCATTTCACTTGTCTTTTGGCACTTCCTTTTTCCTTGATGTCAAAGGGGGAGAAGTATTGAGAAGTTGAAGAAGTTTTGGAAGTTTGGAGAATTTTAGATATTGTGTTTGGGGGAGAAGTTTTAAAATTTTTTACTTGAAGTTGAATTTTCTGAAATTCATTTTTTGCACATGTTGCCATCAATGAAAAATGGGTAGATTGTTGAAAGAATGAAGAAGGAACCCCTTGAATTGTTGTCATTGATGCCAACAAAGTTTGTTGACAGTGTTGATTGATCTTGTAAAACAATTTTTTGTGTCATCTTGATCTAGTAACTTGGTCTAGATTTGCTCATGTTTTAAGATCATCTTATGCAGTTATAGTATGCTATTTGGGACTACCAAATACATCTATGCTCAATATTTTAGCAAATTTGGTCAATTTGACTGAAAGTTACAAGTGATAGAATTTTGAAAAATTGTAATCTAGCTTCTATAATACAAGTTAATAAGAGTTATATGGTCCACATTCCTCTGGTGTTTGGTTTCAAACTCTACAATTTTGGGATATGATTTATAGGTGTTAGCACTACACATATTCTAGATGGTGATTTCTTATATGATTAGACGAATGATCGATGTTGGATGGATTGGCTTATTTTGTGGTTGAGTCTAATCCCTGGTTGACTTAATGCTTGAAGTTGTGCTATAAAGATTAATATGTATTTCGGATGTTAAAGGGATTTTTTTTAGATTTGTGCAAACCTTAATTCAAAGTTTTGCATGTTTTTTTTTAGCGTGAAAAAGTTTGTCTCCATGTAGAAATCCACCAAAGTATTTATGAATTGAAATTGGGCTACATATAATTAGGCTAACCTAATTGATGTATGTGGATGCAATAGGGTATATATGTGGAATAGTTTTATGTTGCATAAGGGTGTGGAAAAAAGGTAGTATGGTGTGTTCAAAATATGATATTGTGTGGACTTGCAAATTTTTGAAATCAAAATAAGGGTAAAATTACTATGTAGTTGAGCGACTACTAAGCAAAGTAGTATACTATATTTAGAACTTCATTGAAACTGAATTCAACACAAGGAAGGTGCATTTTGTATCATTTCGCACCTTGGTTGTGTGGCTATTTTTGTATTGCATTTGTTTTCAGGCTGAGAGCCTTTTAAGGAAAGTGATTCCTAGCAGTGAGCCCTGTAATATCTTATAACTAGTTATAATATATTGTGAGTTAATCCTCACCGTGGTTTATCCCTCCTTTGGTTTTCTATGTAAAAATATTTGTGTTCATGTTCTATGTTGTCTTGTGGCTTTCTTCATCTACTCATTCATTGTTGTAGTTAAATATGTTTTGATAATTGGTTGGATTATATGACTAAATGGTTTAATAGAATATTGATTCACCCCCCTCTTAATATTATGGGTGTTCAATAGAGTTAAGTTACACAAAATTTATGAAGGAGATGAAAAGGTCAAACAAGAAAATTTCCATAGCTATAGAGGTCAATTTGAAACTATGAAAATATTGCTACTTTCTTGCTTTAGGTTGACGAGGTTGTCAACTTTATCAAAGGTCTTGGTGATGAAATGAAAGAAGGTATAATTATGAAAAAGGTACTTAGATACCTTCCTCAAAGATTTGATGCCAAAGTTTTTGCATTTGAAGAAGCTAAAGATTTCTAACTATGGATGAGTTACACAAAAATTTGGTTTCCTATGAAATGAGGATTGATAGTTACAGACCTGGAAGGAAAGAAGCAACATTCAAAGTGTCCAAGAAGCAAGATGATCTTGATTTGGAAGATGAGTTAGATATGGAGGAAGGAAACTTTGTCAAAAAGTTATAGAGGGGTTCTAGAAAGTATAAATGTAACTTTTCTTTGAAATTTTTGAAGTGTGGTGATGTAGGACATTTGATGGCTAAGTGTCCATACAAAGATTCTAACAAGGATGATCAAAAGAATAAAAAAAAATCATTTCCAAAAGGGAAAAAGTTTTAGAAGAACCAAAAGAGTTTCTTCATCAATGAGGAAAACTATTCATCTAATGATGATGGCTAAGATACTTCCAAGATTGAAGGAGAAAATACAGTATTCATAGCTATGGAAACTACTTAAGGTAATGCCAGAATGAAGTCTAGAAATGATTATGACAATGAGGTAGATCTAGTGGAATAATTTCTTTACATTGGAAAATAAATCAAGAGACTCAAGAAGAGAATTGTTGCAGAAGTAAAGGTTAAATATAAATTATCTCAAAATATTGAGAAGGTGGAGAAGATGGTCATTGACTTGAAGATTCAAGTGGAAAAAGAAAAGAGGATTGAAGAAGTTATGGCTTAAAGGTCTCTGAAAAGAGATAAGGACTATGAAAAACTTGAGGTAGATATTGTGTCATTAAGGAAAGATCTGGAAAAGGAAAAAATCAACTAAATTTGAATTTTGGGAAGAGCACTAAGATGTTGGATGAAATAATAGAAATTCAAAGATTACCACATTAAAATTGGTATTGGTTTTATTGATATACAAAAGAATAAGGTGATTGGGTAGTCTATTAAGTCAATTGGTGAGATTTTGGAAGAGAATGGCTCTGAAAGTTCAAAATCTAAACAATTTGTGACAACTAAGGAAAGAAAGATGGTGGATGATGGCTTCATCCAAGTGCACAAATAGAATAGAAGATCTAGAAGACAAGCTTCAAGAGGAAAAGGATACAATACCAAGTTCAATTATTCCTTTTCTAGTTATTGTTTTTGAAACATAAAAATAATGGTGAAAGGGGTGTGAAAGGGGTTCACCAAAATGAAATGATGACCTAACACACCATTATTTTTTCTAGTTTCCTAAAAAAGGGAGATCTTCCAAGGATAGAATTAAATTTCAACCTTGAGGTGAGTTAACTCTATGGGGATGGGGCTCTCTATTTTCTTTATGATAGAAAATGACTAAAATGCACTTTGGGGAGATGAAAATAAAATACCTAATGAACTCAATTATGTGATATAAAACATGAAATGCAAAGTTAAAGGATAGCACAAACAGAAATAGTAACTTTCTAAAAGATTTAAGAAGGAAAAACTAATGTATACATGGCTTCAAAAGTGTTTGTTGAGTGTCCTACAAGGACAAATTCACCCTAGGGTGAATGGGTCTCTGTACAGGGGTCCAAAATATGATTTTACAATCCTTGGATCTCAGATATAGGCTTTTGATTTCTCCAGATTCGACTATCAAAAAGTTGAAAATTATAAAATTTGTAGGTGAGTTTTTGTGGCTTGAAAACTTTGATGACAACTTTGACAACTTTTCAAAATTTCTCTTTTGATCCAATTTCAGTCCTTCTTCAGCTACAAATCTGCACACATAAAAAGAGGGAAAAATGTTTTTTTTGGGTGAATAGGGGTTTTCCTTGGTCAAACCCTAGTTTGTTAATTAAACCTTGATAATGAAATAATGATGAAATATAAATAATTTTATTAATGAAAAATTTTATTCCACAACTCGTCAAACCCTTAATGGCTACCCTCACAGGATTGAAGTCTAACACATCTCTCTAAGGATTGAATCTGACATGAATTGGGTTGAATGATTGCTTGATTTCATGCTTGAATTCTTGAAACCTACATCACAATGTTAGATATAAAACATAATTTGAACACATATAACTTTGACATGATGATATGATCTTGAATGCTATTGTAGATGCTTGATAAGTCTGCTCTTCAATGCTCTTGACAATAATATTTTCTCTTGTGAAATTTTCCTTAAATGCTAGATGATGTTGGTTAGGTTTGAGTTGACAAAATAACTATGTATTTATAGGTGTTTATCTAATTCCTCAACAATTAGATTCCAAAAGCCAACAATTGAAACTTGAATTTGAATCATTAAAATGTTAGCAAAAACATATTTTAAATTGGGTCTTGGCACTTAAGGAGGACCCAAGTTGGGTGAATGGGTCTTGGGACCTTAACTCAGGACACACAATTTTAAAAGTGTTTAAATTAATGTTGGAAATTTTTTCATATAAGTTTCCCTTTTGGAAAATAGGAATAATAAGGTTTAGGAATGCATAATTTAGGAAAATAAATCAAGAGAGGTCTAATTGTACCATTGTTAGAAAGATGAGACAAAAAATATCGAGGATGATCAATCCCCTATGATCAAACATCCCATTACAAACCAACAAAGGCACAAAGATACATACAAATGCAACATTGACACAAGATACAACACTAAAATAATTGCAAAGAAAGTATGTAATAGCAAGTTGTGTTATGCTAAGTCCATAAAACATGCTCACATGGCTCCACAAGCAAGAAATTTTTGTTATGCTAAGTGGCCATGAAAAATATGCTCACAAGGGCTAGTGCAGTCTGATATACACTAGGTGATCCCCAAGGAAAAATGAGAAACACACAATGGTATGGTGTAGTCTGATATAGACTAGGTGTGTAGCCATAACCATACCAAAGTTATACTCCCTAATAACTTTGATAAGGTGACACATATGATAATCACAAGGCTAGGAAGTTGTTTTATGCTAGATACTCATGAAATAAAGGTACCACAAAGAAAGTTATGTTATGCTTAGTGGCCAAGAGTTGTGTTTAATGATAGTCATAGGGGTTTTGCTTAGTTCATGAAAGGTATCACTTTAGGGAACATCACATTCAATATCTCCATCAGGAGAGGACTAGCTGAGAGATAAAAGATTCACACCTTAGGGAATACAAGCTATAACATTACCACTAAGAGGAATACCATATTCCAAGAAAGGTCATGCTCTTGAAGGACACCAATCCAAAAGTCACCAACAATAAGACACATCATGTGAAATAAGAAGACCACACTTTGAACAAGAGGTCATGATATCAAGAAAGCAACAATTAGGAGGCATAATTCCCCCCACTTTAAAAGAATTTTGAAACACCACGATGTGATAAATTACATTAAAGTAGAATATGATAAATTCAATAGATAAAAGAGACATGAGAGCTTGTTTAGGAAGCACTATGCTAGACATATTTTTCCAAATAAAGATACTCCATGAAAAAGAGGTTACCCCCATATGTAATCCTAAGATAAAACATAAGGTATATTTTCTTCAATGATATAATCACGCTTATAATCGTCATCATTCCCAAAATAACTCATGGAACAATGAGCACAAAGGAAGAATAACACATAGAAAGTGGAAAAAAGGAGAATCCTTTTGGATCAACATGGAAGAGACCTAAATGTCTCAATGCTTTGTTGGAAGAATGGAAGAAGAATGAAGTTTTTTCATTGATGTCAACCTATCAGTTGGTTTTCTACTAGTTTTTGTTGATTGTATATGTTGAGGATATTGAAAAAATTGTATTAAAAGAAGGTTGTTGGTTCCGATGCTTGTGAACTATATTTTTTCTATGTGTTGATTGAGGTTCAAGATATGTTTTGCTGGTCTATATTTCTCTTTGATGAAGTCTTATGGAGTATGGTTCAAGAGTTGTGTTTCCCTAGTTCTATTAAACTTGGTTTTGGCATTTGGAAGTATCAAGCTTAATTGATCTATGTGTTTTACACTAGTATCGCCAACCGTGTGTCAAGCACTACTTTCGAAGTTGATGAAGCATGTTGGAGCTATTATGGGTCTTAATGAAGCATGTGCTTTGGGTCATCCTTATTCTAATTCCACCCTAGGATGTTTGGCACTGACCTAATTTGAATTTGAAGTTGGATGACCAACTTTGTATCTTTTCAATGTTGGAGATATTATAAATATAGAATGTGCTAACGATGAAAATTGTACATAAGAAAAGAAGGAAGATAAGTGAAAGAGCATAAATGACTTTGATTCTATTCTTAAAGTGTATGAGTTAAGTGTGTGGTTGTTCAATGCAGAGCTTAAATGTTGGGTTTCTGAATGCAGTGAACGGAAGGCTAACTCTATCATTCATGTGAGTTGATAAGTGATTGTGGTGGAATCTTCGTTGCATTGGGATTGTTGTCTCTTTGTAACAAGTATTATTTTCCTTCTTTGTATCTTTGTGGCAGTGAGCCCTCTGAGTTGTAGCCCTGTGGACAGTGAGTCCAGAGAGTGAGTCCTTATTTTAGGCAGTGATCCTTATTTCAAGCAGTGAGCCTTATCTCAGGTAGTGATCCTTTTTGTAATTGGTTTTGATATTCTCTATAGTGTGAGTTAATCCATCACCATGGTTTTTCCCTCATTGGGTTTTACACACAAATCTTGTGTTATTGTGTTTGTGCATTTTCATTTGAAGGTTAATCACTTAACTAGTTTGTGTTAGTTTTGGTAATTGAATTTAAGGTTATAATCTATAACAACTGATTCACCCCCACTCTCAATTGTCCTATCCAACAATTGGTATTAGAGCTTGGTTCCTTGGTGAAGAGCTTAATTGCTTGAGGAAGGTTTAGGATGTCTAACAAAGTGGTCTTTGATTATCCAAGGTCTGATGAAAGTAATTATGGTATCTAGAAAGTATTGATGGAAGAATATCTGGAGTATTGTGGATTTGATGTAGAGAAATCTTATAAGAATCCCCACACTCCTACAAATGGTCTAAGTACACCTGAAGAAATTAGAGCACATGAAGTGAATAACAAGGAAAATTTCATCTTGAAGAATAGTTTGGTACATTCCGAGTTGATTAAGGTTCCAAATTTAAAGATAGCTAAGGAAGTTTGGGATGCTTTAGAAAGAGTGCACAATGGTGATGAAAGGGTGAAAGAGGCAAAATTATAGAATTTAGAAACACATTTTGATCTTCTACATATGTCCGAAGATGATAATGTTAAACCCTATGTACAGAGATTGGATGAGGTAGTGGCTGCAATGTGATCTCTTGGTGCTATTATAGATGAAACTAGAATTGTAAAGAAGATTATCAAAACTCTTCCTAATGATTACAGTGAAAAGGTGAGTTCTATTGAGTAGACTATAGATTACAATACTTGTACTAAGGATCTATTGTTAGGATTTTTGACATCTTATGAAATGAGGAAGCCAAATCTAAGAAGTAGAGGAAAAAAAGAGACTACTTTGAAAGCTACAAAAATTGAAGATCCAAATGAAGAGAACTTTGAAGAAATCGAGGCTAACTTTGTAAGAAGATTGAAAAAAGGCTCGTGTAAGCATAAGGAAAATTTCCCTTTAAATGCTTTAGTTTTTGAGAAACTGGTCACTATGCTGCAAAGTGTCTAGAAAGAGCTAAAAAGAATAAAAAAAGATATGAGAAAGAAAGAAAAGGAAAGAAGATTAACAAAGCTTACTATGTTAATGAGAATGCTAGTATTTCAGATGAAGATTCAAAATATGAAGATCCAAATGAAAATGAATGCTTGTTCTTGGTGATTAAAGATGAACCTACTTCTACTAATTAAGAAAGACAGTCAAAGGAAAATCCTCTAGAGAAGGAGAAGGAGAGAAATGAAGGTATAGTTATCTTTTCCCTACATGCTAAACAAGAAAAGAATTTTTGGGTAGTTGATAGTGGTTATTCACATCACATGACTGGTGAAAAGAGTAAGTTTTTGAAACTTGAAAAATATGATGGAGGTCTGGTTATGTTTGGAGATGATACTGGTGCTAAAATTTGTGGGATAGGTTCAGTAAGTTTTGATGGCAAGCATCATACTAACAATGTCTACTAAGTTAAGGGTTTAAGGAATAATCTATTGAGCATTGGTCAAATGTGCAGAAAGGGATATGATCTTGTGTTTAAGGATGAGAAGTGTGAGATCTGAAAAGGATCCAAAACTTTGATTGCTACAAGAAAGAAATCTGAAGGGAATATTTATCAGCTTAAAGGTGTTAATGGATGATGTTTTATGATTCAGATAAATGATAGCTGGTTATGGCATAAGAGAATGTGTCACATGAATTTTGATAACTTGGCAAGGATTAGTACTATTCAATCCATGAGAGATCTAATAAGAATTACAAAGCTTGTAAATGCTATTTTTAAGAATTTCCAGTTCGGGAAGCAAACAAGAAATCATTACAGATTAAGAGAACAATATACTACTAGATTGTTGGATTTGGTTCATACAAATCTTTGTGTTCCCATGAGAGTGCGGAGTCTACATGGTGAAAAGTACTTTATTCTTTTAATTGATGATTATTCTAGATATACATGGGTTACATTTTTAAGAGAAAAATCAGAAGCATTAGATAGATTCAAAGCATTCAAGGCTATGGTTGAAAATAAAGTGAATTTGAAGATTAAATGCTTGAGATCTAACAGAGGTGGCGAATTCACCTCCCATGAGTTTAATATGTTTTGTGAAGTGAATGGAATAAAAAGATAGTTATCTGCTTTGAGAAATCCTCAGTAGAATGGAGTTGTTGAAAGGAAAAACAAAACAGTTCAAGAAGTTGCTAGGTCAAAGATCATTGGAGCCGAATTACCAAAATTTAACTAGAAAGAAGCTATTCACACCATTGTGTATGTATTCAATCAAGTTTACAGATTGAAAAGAATCAAACTTGGGAATTGGTCCCAAGACCGACAGAAAAAAATATCATTGGATCAAAATGGGTATTCAGAAACAAGCTGAATGAGAATGGGAAAGTTGTCAGAAACAAAGCAAGGCTTGCGTGTAAAGGCTACTCACAAGTGGAAGGTATAGATTTTCAAGAGACTTTTTCCCCAATAGCAAGAATGAAAGCTATAAGGATTTTCTTGGCATTAGGTGCTTATAAATATTTCAAAGTCTATTAGATGGATGTCAAGTCAAATTTTTGAATGGTGAACTAGATGAAGAGGTCTACATGGAAGAACTGGAAGGATTTTGGTTAACATATCAACCGGATATGGTGTGCAGATTGAAGAAAGATTTATATGGACTGAAGCAAGCTCCTAGAGCTTGGTATGCAAGGTTAGATAAGTACTTGAATCAACAAGGATTTAACAAAGGTATGATAGACAATAATTTTTATTTCAAGACTGAAAATGATAAAATCTTGATTGTAGTTGTATATTTTGATGACATTATATTTGGAGGAAATGAAAAGATGTGCAAGATGTTTGCGAAAGAAATGAAAAAATAATTTGAAATTTCTATGTTTGGTGAGATTAATTTCTTTCTTGGGCTACAGATTAATCAAATAGATAAAGGAATTTTCATTTCATAATCTACGTATGTGAGAGAAATGTTGAGAAAATTTTGGATGGATGGTTCCAAACTGGTAATTACTACTCCTATGGTGACTAGATGCAAGTTGGGAAAAGATGATGATTCACCTAAGACTGATTAGAGAAAGTATAGATGTATGATCGATGGACTACTATATTTGACTGCTACTAGACTAGATATTATGCATGTGGTTTGTCTTGTAGCTATATTTCAAGAAGATCTGAAGGAAAAGCATGTTACTGTAGTTAAAAGAATATTCAAATATTTGAAAGGAACTCTAGATTACAGATTATGGTATCCTAAAGGTATTGATTTTACACTCAGTGCTTATACAGATGCAGATTGGGTTGGAAGTATAGATGACAGAAAGAGTACAAGTGGTGGTGCATTCTTATGATTCAAACATAAAATTTGCATGTTACGAGGTTGGAGGTACTAGGATATCTTATTTCAGGTATAGATTCCAACATGGGTTGACTAGTGTCAACACTATGAGGAAAGAGTTAGAAAACCCAAGATCCACAACGGATGTATTGACACGAGATGCCATGAGTCTTGAATTGCATCTCACTAAAGTATTAGCAATAGGACACTAGGTTGTAATACTCATACAAGTTTCATCAAACCAAAAGTGTACCCAAAATGAACAAAAAACACTAAAATTTACTCTTATGATTCAAACATAAAATTTGCATGTTACGAGGTTGGAGGTCATAGGATATCTTATTTTAGGTATAGATTCCAACATGGCTTGACCAGTGTCAACACTATGAGGAAAGAGTTAGAAAACCCAAGATCCACAACGGATGTATTGACACGAGATGCCATGAGTCTTGAACTGTGTCTCACTAAAGTATTAGCAATAGGACACTAGGTTGTAATACTCATACAAGTTTCATACAAGTTTCAGGGTTATCCTCATAGTGTCTTTTGAATGCAAATTTTATGTTTGAATCATGCACTTCTTTTGACCAATTAACATGAATGCAATTTTTTTTAGAAAATTGTAGTTCCAGAGACTGAAACTAAGATCTACTAACAACTAGAAATAAAGCAAACAAAGACAAATTAATACCCACAAATTTGGAAAATGACCTGTATAAGGACAAATTCACCCTAGGGAGAATGGGTCCTTACACAGGGGCTTGAAAAATTAAGTTTTGAGTTTCTGAGTTAATGCTTAAGGTTGTTGTTCCAAGTTGAAAACATATACTTTTAGTTACATATTACTCAAAATTTATGATGAAATGCAAGTACAATTTGATGAAAAATAATAAAACTGATCTTGATAGATGCAATTTTGTTTGAATTTTTTTATGTAAATAATTGAAAAGCACTAATATGCAGACTATTATGTGAAATAAATACAATTTTTTTCATTTCTGAGATTTTAAAGGATGCAAAATGCACTTTTAAAACCCTAAATGAAATGAAAACTAATGCAATTTTGAAAAACCTAAATGAGATGCAATGAAAACTAATGCAAATCCTAGATCAAGGGTTTATGAAAGACTACCAAATTAGAAATATTATAGTGTAAGAATTTCAGGTTCACCAATATGAATCATATAAAAAATGGTGGAAGGGGTGTGAAAAGGGTTCACCAAAATGAAATGATGACCTAACACACCTTTATTTTTCTTAGTTTCATAAGAAAAAGAGATCTCCCAAGGATAGAATTGACTTTCAACCTTAAGGTGAGTTAACTTTATAGGGATGGGGCTCTCTATTTTCTTTATGACAAAAAATGACTGAAATGCACTTTGGGGATATGAAAATAAAATACCTAATGAAATCAATTATGCGATATAAAACATGGAATGCAAAGTTAAAGGATAGCACAAATAGAAATAGTAACTTTCTAAAAGATCTAAGAAGGGAAGACTGATGTGCACATTACTTCAAAAGTGGTTGTTGAGTGTCCTACAAGGATAGACTCACCCTAGGATGAATGGGTCTATGTACAGGGGTCCAAAATATGATTGTACAATCCTTAGATCTTGGATCTAGGCTTTTGATTTCTCCATATTCCACTATTAGAAAGTTAAAAATAAAATTTGGAGTTGAGTTTTTGTGGCTTGACAACTTTGATGACAACTTTGACAACTTTGCAAAATTTCTCTTTTGATCCAATTTTACTCCTTCACCTACAAATTTGCACACACAAAGAGAGGGGGAAATGTTTGTTTTTTGGTGAATAGCGGTTTGCCTTGGTCAAACCCTAGTTTGGTAATTAAACCTTGATAATGAAATAATGATGAAATGGAAAGAATTTGATGAATGAACAATCCTATGCCACAACTCACCAAACCCTTAATGGTTTCCCTTAAAGGAGTGAAGTCTAACACATCTCTCTAAGAATTGGATCTTGCATGAATTGTCTTGAATGATTGCTTGATTTGATGCTCAAGAATTCTTGCTTGAATGCTTGAAACCTACATCACAATGTTAGCTCTAAAACATAATATGAACACATGTAACTTTGACATGATGATATGATCTTGAATGTTGTTTTAGATTCTTGAGAAATTTTCTCTTCAATGCTCTTGAAAATAATATTTTCTCTTGTTAAATTTTCCTTAAATTATAGATGATGTTGCTTAGGTTTGACTTGATAAAGTAGCTATGTATTTATAATTGTTTATCTAATTCCCCAAAACTTAGATTCCAAAAGCCGACAATTGAAACTTGAATTTGAATCATTAAAAAATGCAACCAAAAACATATTTTAAATTGGGTCTTGGAACTTAAGGAGGACCCATTCACCCTTGGGCGAATGGGTCCTAGGATCCAAATCCAGGACACACAATTTTCAAGGTTTTTAAATTAATGTTGGAAATTGTTTAATATAAGTTTCCCTTTCGGAAAACAAAAATAATAAGGCTTAGGAATGCATAATTTAGGCAATTAGAATCTTAATTAAGTCTAATTAATTAAGGGGATGAAAATATAGTGTGAAAATGTAAAGTAAATTTATCAACACTATAGTTTTAATTGCAATCAATTTGGTCATAAGGCTATGAATTCTAGGAAGATTTCGGAAAGAAGAAATAATTTTATTAGCAAAAAAGTTTTTGCACCATTGTTTGATTTAAATATTTTTTTTCATAAGTGTAACAATTTTTGGTATATTACAAGAAATTGTAGAATCAATTTTATGAATCCTTCCATGTCAAATACAAAAGGAAATAATTTAGTAATTCTGAGTAGTGAAACCATAAAGGTGTGGAAGAAGAAACCAGTAGGGAAAATATTAGATAAATCTATGGTAGTTCATACTACATTACATGCTCATATAGAGAAGAATCTATGAATTATTTACAATAGATGTTCAAGTCACATGACTAGAGATAAGAGAAAGTTCATGCACTTCAAGAAGTTTGACAGAGGATTCATAACTCTTGGTAATAACTCAGCTACTAAGATTACCCATAAAGGTACTTTCAATCTTGATGGTGGAAAGAAAAAAACTTATGATGCCTTGTATGTAAAAGGGTTGAAACACAATCTTCTAAGTGTAATTTAAATGTGTGATAAAGGTTATAATCTCCCATTCACTGCCAATGGTTATGAAATCAGAAAAATTGGTATCAATGAGCTAGTTGTGGAAGGAAGCAAGATTGATAGTGATGTGTATCATCTCAATGAGGTCAATGTGAAAAATTATTTTTCCATTCAAAGAGAAGAGAGTTAGCTTTAACATAGAAGGTCGGTACATATCATTTTTGATGATCTTGTGAGGATTAGCTCAAAAGGAATGGTAAGAGATATGCCAAAGATCAAGAAGCCTTCATTTACCAGTTGCAAACCATGCCATGAGGGAAAGAAAATGAAGACCATATTTCCTACTAAGAAATATTCTATAGAAAAGCCATTGGATATAATTCATATAGATCCATGCGGACCAATGAGGATAAAGAGCATTTAGGATGATAGGTATTTATGATTCTTATCAATGATTATTCTAGAATGACTTGGATTACTGTTTTGAAAGAGAATTCAAAATCTTTTGAGAAGTTTAAGGCATTTAAGGAAATGGTTGAAAATGATACTAAGAGAACAATTAAGTGTTTAAGAGTAGACAGGGGTGGAGAATTTTATTTTGAAAAATATGAGGAATTCTATGAGATGCATAGGATTCAAAGATAATATTCTACTCCTAGAAATCCTCAGCAAAATGAAGTCACTAAAAGGAATAATTAGACTATACAGGAGGTGGCTAGAACAATGTTAAGTCAAGTAAAGTTGTCAGATATGTATTGGAGAGAAGTAGTTTGGATAGTAGTATATATTTTGACTAAAGCTCAAAGCAGACCAAAGACTACCAAGACACCATATGAACTATAGAAAGGAGACCTTCTTCTATCAAGAATATTAGAATATTTAGAAGCAAGTATTACTTTAAAAAGGATAAATAACATTTAGGTAAATTTGATTCTATGGAAAGCAAGGTATATAGATGTTATAACAAAAGGTTGAGAAGGATTGGGGAAAGTGTCAATGTGAGTATTGATGAGAAAATACCATCTATTGAGCTTCCAAATGAAGTAGACAATGACGACTTAATCCATAGTAATGATGAAGGCTAAAAAAGTGAATCAGAGAAAATTGTTACAAAGAATTTGGCCAAGTATTTTTAGAAGAAACATTTCAAATACCAAATTGTAGGAGACAAAGATAGTGGAGTTCAAAGCCAAAGAAGAATTGAGAAAGAAAATGAATAGGTACACTTTCCTTACCTTCAAAAATTGAACCAAGTTCTTATGTTGAGGCAAGCAAAGAAAAATGGTGGTTAAAGGCCATGGAGGAAGAGTTAACTCAGATTAAGAAAAATGAAACTTGGGAATTGGTTCCAAGGCTTAAAGATAAAAATTTCATTGGTACTAAATGGGTTTTTAGAAATAAGTTGAATGAAGATGGAAAAGTGATCCAGAATAAAGCCAAACTTGTATGCAAAGGGTATGCTCAATTTGAGGGAGTTTATTTTGAAGAGACATTTGCTTTGGTAGCAAGGTTAGAAGCAAATAGAATGTTTTTTTGTGTTATCAACATTCAAGAATTTTGAGGTAATCAAATGGATGTCAAATTTACATTTTTTAACAAGTAATTATAAGAGGAAGTCTATATTGAACAACCGAAAGGATTTTAATCTTTAGACGAACCATATTTTGTGTGTAGGATCAAGAAGGCTATGTATGGACTCAAACAGGCCCCACAACATCATATTCTAGATTAGATAGGTATCTACAACAACAAGGTTTTAGGAGAGGTAGTGTAGACAATCATTTATACATAAAAATAGAAGGTGATCAATTGTTGATTGTTATTGTTTATGTTGATTACATCATCTTTGGAGGTAGCAGTGATGCAATGTGTAAAGATTTTTGAGATGCAATGTAGAAAGAGTTTGAAATGTCAATGCTTGGTGAGATGTCCTTTCTTGGTTTATAGATCTCTCAATCAAAAAAAGGTATATTTATTTCTAAAACTAAGTACATAAAAGAGATGTTGAGTAATTTTAAGACAAAATATTGCAAATCGGTAAGTACGCCTATGATTATTGGTTATAAATTGAGTAAGGATGATGAATTTTCCCCGAACAAGTGAAACCTTGTAGAGATCAATGATTGGTATTTTGTTGTATATAATTGTATCCAGACTAAATATAATGCATGCAATAAGGATTGTGCTAGGTTTCAAGCTACTCCTAAGGAAACTCATGTCAAGGCAGGAAAAAGGATATTTAAATATGTAAAGGCTACAATGAATTTTGGTTTGTGTTAGTCTAGGAGTATGAAAAACTTCACATTTATTGCATACACAAATACAGATTGGGTCAGAAGTATATATGATTGAAAGAGTACAAGTGGTACAACTTTATTTCATGGAGAAGTCTTATATCTTGAATGAGCAAGAAATAGGATGCAGTATCTTTATCTATAGGAAAAGTGAAATGCATTGCAATAGTTTCTTGTTGCACTCAGGAGTCATGGATGAAGAAGATCCTAGAGGGGATGAATATAGAGTTTGATGAGATCATTTCCATTCTTTGTGACAATACTAGTGCTATAAATATTTCCAATAATCAAGTGATGCATTCAATGAAAAAAATATTGGAATTATCTTTTTTTGAGAGAGAAGGTTGCAGAAAAAGAAGTGAAGTTGGAGCATATTGAGACTAAGGAGAAAATTGTAGAAATTTTCACAAAACCTCTTCCCAAGGATACTTTTGAGTTTCTCTAACAAAAGTTGGGAGTGGTTGCTCCCTCCTTGAATCAAGAGGAAGCACACACTGAGGGGGAGTGTTGACTCCCTGTTGCAAGTAATCTTGGTTGTCTTGCATAATGTTTTTCAGTTGAGTAATGTCACAATGGGAGAAAGAGAATCAAAATGGTGTGTATCTAGAGAAATTCAAAATGCTATATCTTTCAAGTGGTTAAAATTCTTGGAATATTCATTTGTATTATTGTCATTTTCCATTGATGTCAAAGGGGAGAAAGGAACCAAAAATAACATATCTTTTAAGTGGTTCAAAAGCTCAGAAACTTTAGTTATATATCATATGGTGAGTTTTAGATAGGTTTGGACTGTGTTGATGTACTTGCAGCATTTTTTTTTCACCATCAATGACAAAGGGGGAGATTTTTGAACATATGTTTTCATTGATGTCAAAGGTGTGATAGTGGTATGAAGGGTCAGTAAATCAGGGAGAATAAAATGTAATTACTTTTTTCATGTTATGTTTGAGCATTTGAGTTTTGCAAGTATTGTGATAAGTGGTGTGATTAGTTGTACAATGTTAGTATTATCATAATTGAGAATGCTTTAGTATGATTTTAATATCATCTTGTATTTTTTCTACTTATTGGAGGTGGTCAAGATGTATCTGTAGTACGTTTCTGAGGTTTGTTGCTTAAAAGAAATTTGTGCACTCAGTTGCACTGTCATGATTATTTTCTTTGCATCCTACCATTGTTGAATATTATGGCCTACAGTTTGGAACTGAAGTACAAATACTTATGAAGTATCATATTCTATAATTTCTAAGGTTGAGCTTCAGTGGATAGAAAATTAGAAGTGATAGAGTGTTTACTGTGCTAATTGGTCGACTATGAATAATTGTGCAAGAGAAGGGAAGCATGTGCTAGTTGGAGGAAGCATGTGAAGATAAATAGGACAAACTTAATTCCATGAAGGAAGTGCATGACATTATCTTACACTTGTGGTAATGCATGGGATTTAGGACCCTGTTGGCTACGCGTTTCATATCTATTTATTTTATCCTTGGCCGACATGGATAATTATAGATGGTGTTAAAGGATTCTAGGCTAACATGAGAAGTTGTTAATATTTTGGGTAACACATAGTGTGTCCCCTCTTCTAGTGTAATGTGTGGGATTTTGGACCTAGCCTAGTACACATTTGGTTAAGGAATTTGTATGTGGTTTACTTGCAAATATTGCAAATATGTTCTAGTCCAATATATGAATGTAAATATCATTGTAATACATATATAGTGTATCTAGGCTCATTCCTAGATGAAGGGTGTGTGTGGGATGTGAATGAGTGTGTGTGCTACAAAATTCAATTAGAACAGATATATCAAGTTGTGTGAATTGAGTTGAATATCATATACACATTGTGAGAGAGAGTGTTATGTAGCAGATAATATCTGGTTGATGGTGTAATCTAAGTATCAAAGGTTCACATAATTCATATCTTGTTGTAATTGAGGTTGGTGCCTCATATTTGAGTTGATACTCAGTTCTTGAGTAGGGGGATTGATGTCTCTTGTAGGTTGGTTCCTACAAATCTAAATTGAAGGGGATTCATGTCTCCCTTTAATGTTGCAAATCTTGTGGGTTGGTGCATGCAAAATCATTGTAATTTTTATATTATTTTATGTAGATTTGGACAGTCACTCCAAGTAGCTTTTTTCACTGTGGTTTTTACTAATCTAGGTTTCCACATAAACCTGGTGTTCTTTTTGAGGATTTTTGTATTTGTGTTGCTTAATTGCTTCATCATTAAGGAAATCAGTGATTGTTGCTTTGATGTTTTGGGATTCATGTTTTTAATGTTTAACCAAGTTGAAATTTGTATATACTTATTCACCCCCCTCTTAGTATATTGTGTGCCCTTCATAAAAAACTATTGAAAACTTACTGTTACCAATTTTTTGCTACAACTCAATTGGTGGAGCTGATTAAATATTGTTATATCTTAAAGTTAAAATATAGTTATTTCTGCATATGCTTAAGTGTTGTTTGCACTTTATTTATTATTCATCAAGTGACAGTTGTACAAGTGTTTCAAGATAACTGAGTTTTAGAAGTATTGCTCAAATTATTTACAAATCAAATGAAGTACAGAACTGAGTATGCAATTGGTTAAGCAACATAGTGCTTTCATTTATTTCATGAAATGATTCACATTACATATGTTCATTTGATTGTAAGAATACAAATGATGGTACAATATTGCATTTCAATACATTTCTTTCAGAATGGAAATGAAAGAAGAGATTTAAATATCCTCACAAGCCGTGGTTTTAGCTAATTCCATTCATTGCAGAAAGTAAATTCTACAACTGAAGGTAAAAGGAAATAAAGAAGTAGATAGCAGAAGAAATATCCATCATTGCCTGATTCTTCATCTTCAGTTGAGACTCTGTTGCTTGCTCCATCCTGCTTTCACTCCTGAGTGTTCCTACAAGAGATTGAGAGGGGTGTCAATTAAGAGCTCTGGATATGAGTTATACTACAAGCTCTACCAACAGACATATAATTCACTCTTTGAAATGCATGGAATCAACTAAAGGAAGGAATAGAAACATGAACTGAAAAGAGAAAACATCATCATCATACATTTTTTTATGCTAACATTGTTTGTTTTATTGTGCAAGTATAGGGAAGTCATGTAGCTGATTATCTTTTGAAGACCAAGCATGTGGGGAAAACCGGGCTCCCACAAGGGTGGAGCTCGGCATGCTGCCCCTTATACATTACAAGTGGGCTAAGAAGGAAAATACAATCATCATGCTCTTTTGAGCTATACAACTAAAGGAGTAATCAAATTTACCATGCATTTATAATAGTCAAATCAAAGCATGAGATGAAAATTACAAATAGACAATAAACTTGATGAACTTGTTTCAGCTACCAATCTATCATGTTTATTTTGGAAAGTTTGGTATTGTTTCCATAGTATTGTTTTTATGTTGTAGATCTGTTCACATTGGGTGTTCTTCTATATTTTTTTTGTTTTGGAGCAGCAGTGTTCTATCTCTAAAATGTGATAGTGAACAGGCATAAATATGCCTCATCAACAAAATATTAAGAAATAAGGGAAGTATCTGTAGGAGTTTCAAGTTCTCATATGCATTATGCTATAGGAGTGCCCAAGTGAGAGTACATGTTTTTTGAAGCATTCATGTGTGATGGATGAGTGGTAGAAGGTACCAAAGCATCATAAAGGAAATTGTGTAGTTTCATTCAGTTTAAAATAGCAATGAATTTGAAGAAGCAGGAGAACAACATTCAACTAAGATAGTTTCATATTATGATGTTGTTGTTTTAACACATAGCTGCAAAAGGTGTGACTGGTAAATGAACAAACAACGAGAAGTGGGCCAAGTTCCAAAGATGTAGTAATCATGCAGCTACAACTAAACATAAAAAAAAAGCAAATACAAGGAGCCTGTTTCAGCTTTTGAGCTAATTTCACACATTTTATAAAGGTTTCTAGAGGTATGTGAGGGAATATTCAAAGTTTCAACTGGTCTTTCCATTAATGCCAAATACAATAAAAAAGAGGTAGTTTTCATTTTAAAATGTCGAGTTTTCAAGAGTTCAACAGAGAGTGCAATAATAAGCAATTTGTTCAAGGATACGAGATATTTTCTTTCATTTTCATGAACACTCACATGGGTTCTTGACAAAATACAGAAATGGGTAGATTCTTTCAAGTTTTTATAAATACCCAGATGCAGATTTTTACTCAGAATGCAGATTTTCCATGATTTCCAGAATACCCACATTGGGGTTTTTAATTGGAATGAAGATAGTTACATTTTTTCAGTTTACCCACATGGGGTTTTCAACAAGAAATACAAGATAAATGTTTTCTTTTAGAATCAAGAGTTACCTATGTAGGGGTTTTTACAAGAAATTGCAAAAAATGCATGAGATGCATCATGGGTCGAGCCCAGTTATGGAGGAGCTTCAGTTACAAAACTCTCAGCAAATTGAAATGAACAATTTTGAATTCATTGTAGTTTTCAAAATATAAAGATAAAGAATGGGGAAATACAATGAGAAGTTCTTCATAAAAACTAGAACCACATGTTCATGGTGCTACCTAGGTAGTGGTCTGCATTTTATTCATTCAAAGAAGCAATAATAGCTCTCATAGTTTAAGCTTTTAAAGCTTTTTCATTAATAGAGATGCAAAAATAAAACAATAAAGGAGTAGCTTACCAATGTGGTGGCCAGTAAAGGAGTAAAATGGCGCAGCCAAGCTCTAATAAAGAGCTTCAAACTCAAGGTATAACTCATCAATGGTGGCCAAAATGGAATCAAACAACCACATAGAATAAATGAACAAGGAAGTTAGAAATAGAAAAGGAGAGGCCGCGGCCTTAGGAGGTCATTCTTTCCTTTCAAAACAATGGGAAAAGCCACAAAATACTATGAAGACAACTTACCATGAATAACAGTGAAGAGTCAACCCTTTGAAGTTAAAAATTTGAAGCTTCCAAGGCTTTCCCAAGCTGCAAAGTCAAGCTTTCATGGCAACGGTATCTCTTCCTAGGTAGAGCCAAACTTTCAAAGATGAAAAGTGCGAAATGATAGAGGATTAGGGTTTCCCCTTTGTCTTTGTTCTACTTGCCCTAATTCGAACTTAGGATTTTTTGTTGCTAATTCAAATTAAGTCCTAAGTTAATACCATGAGGGGTCGAATTCTTACATGTCCTAGGTCGACCTTGGTCTTTTTCATAAGGCTTTTAGAGTCTATGTCTAGTTCAGACTTTGAGATATTGCCTTAGTGAGAATTAGAGAGTAATGATAATGCATTAGGTTTTTATTGATTTTGAAAGAAATCAATTGAAATTCTAAATGATATTTTACTTAGGCTTTATTTTTCAATTGATTTTAAAGAAATCAATTAGAATAGTGATAAGAGATATGCCTTTATTTTTATGATTTTTATAAGAAAATCAAATTTTATTGGAGATAAGGTTGTATTCTTTTCACAAAAGATTTCAAAATCTTTTATTGCAAAAAATAGGTTGGATTGTGAGAGTATATTAAGATCTACAAGCTATGTAAAGCAAGGATAAAACAAATTGTTTTATTCTTTGCTATTTTTAGCAGATTGATGTTGTTTTCTTCCTTGGTCGGATTTGAGGTTCCTATTGGAGAGATAAGGTGTTTTTTTTTGCTTTAAAAGCATATTTGGCCTATTTTTAGAGGCTTTTCAATATGTATTTGCAAAAAGTGTGTTTTTTTTTGCTTTTGTGCAGACTTTTCAGGCAATTTTTGATACCTTTCCTGGAGCTTTTTCTTTGAGCTCGGATTAGGGTTTTGAGGGATATATCTTGAGAAAACTTAGTGTTTTAAGAAAAAGTTAAAATTGTAGTTTCTGGCTCTTACACATTTTGGAGCTTGTAAACTTATTGGTGCTCAGATTTTCAAAGTTTCACTCCATTCAATAAAATAGCAGAGTTTTCCTTTCTTAGTTCTTGTTCATGATTTGCAATAGTAATTTGATTTGTCTTGTGATTCAAATCTGTTGAATCCTTTTCTTGTCTTACTGTTGTTAAGTGATTTGTAGGAGTTGCATGCTATTCCAGGTTGTGTCTTGTGTTTAATTTTAAACTTTTACACAAATCACCTTTGGATTACTTGTGTTGTGAGATTGTGAGAATCAAATTTTAAAGAGGTGGTGAAAGTGAGTTATTATTAAAATCTTCTTGATGTTGGTCAATAATTTTAGGTGATAGAATTTTAGTTTTAGATTTTAAATCCAGTTTACCCTTCTATCCTTTTTCCAAAAAGTCACTTAGAATAGGATCTATCTTTTGGAGAACCAGCTCACTTTGGAGATTTTTTTTCACAATGAGTCACCCACAACTCAAGAACGTTTCCATGTGTCAATAGATTGCTGAATTTTCATTTTCAGCAGGGTGCAAATCTTATTGATAACAATTTTTGGCACGCCCGGTGGGACTCTGAAAAGCAATTTTAGAGAAGTTTTAATCTTTTAAAGTTATTGTTTTGTGTATGCAGGAGGTTTTTTAGCCTTTTGGATGCTCATTTCAATATACGTGGTGACTTTGTTCTCTGATTTTCAAGTAGATCCAGTGTGAAGAGCACACAAAAGTACACATACTGAAGGGTTGGGTGTTCTCTTCAGAATTATCAGTCTTTGGAGGAAAAATTGTCAAGCACCATGGCAATTCCGAGAATATTTTTTTGGTTTTAGAATGATCAAGTGCTGGTATGCTCTTAAATATTCTGATTTTACTTGTTTTGAGTCTTTGAATAAAAAAACATATCAATGTTTCATCATAATACATCATACCATCCGTCATATCATCAAAATCCTAAAAATCCTACTTACCATCTTCATATCAGCTATATCCACATAATCATGTTGTTGGTTTCAACTCCATGGTTTTTCAAAACCAGCATGCACAATATATTTGCCACCCACCCACCCCTACCCATTTTACATCTCATGTGTTCAAAATCAGTCCCAATATATTCAAGACTTGAGCTTTAGAGAAATAAGGCTGAACTATGAAAGGAAAATGAATGAAATAGATCAACAAGAGGGGATTCCAAGTATAAAGAGCACGCTGCTTGATTACATGAGCCAGCTGGAGGAGATCAAGAAGCAACATGAATATAGTTAGCACCGGGAGGAGCTAGCTTATGAAGCCTATCTTCATGAGTAGGAGTTAGAGATCTAAAGAACACAGTTTGAGGAGGATTTGGAGAGGGAGGCATCTGCACAAACAAAGATTTTGCTTGCTCAGTTTCAAAGGCATGAAGCCAAAACAACTCCTACCATGTCAGAACATTCTATTCAAGAAGAGGTTCGTGAATTTAAATTTCCATGTTTTATGAAAAATGAGCCTCCTAACCCTCCTAAGATCAAAATTCCTGGCTTTAGAGATTTTTTACCTTTGCAAGAACCTAGGTTGGAACATTTTGAAATTTTTATGCTTCAAAACTAGCCAATTAAAGAACCTTTTCCTCTCCAAGAAAGTGGTTTTGAATGCAAACAAACTCCTCAGAAAATCAGAATCCCAAGTTTCTAAATTTCTGATTTTTCTGAGGAGCCTGTTGGCATTCAAGATTAGTCCATTAGGAAGCAACCTCTTTTCCTCCAGGAAACTCCAGAAATTTCCCAAGTTTACCAACCAGATAAAGTTGATTGTCCCACCACTAATTTCCTTTTTGAGGATAGACCTATTTTCTTGGAAAATGACTCATCATTCACCATGGAAGAAGCTATAAATGTAAATTTATTGCATATAGCTATGGAGGAATATCAGTTAGAGCAGAAAAAAAAAGAAAGGACTTCTCATGGTGAATATATCAATGTTTGCACTAAGGAGCTTCCTTTTTTGTTAAAGGAGAATAAAATTTGGGAAAATCAACTATTGCAAGAGGTTGATTCACAGCAAAAGGTTGTTGCTAATTGTTCCCCTTCATCAGTCGATCACATAAGCGTTGCATGTGTGGAGAGAGTCGATTCATTGGAACAACAGAATATTGACAACAATTACTTTGAAGTATGTAGTTGGTACAACGATGATGAAGAGCTTGAAAGTCAGAAGCAACTGGTTGTTGAGTTGTAGGTTCAAGAATCAGGATAGTAGCCTGAAGAGGCTGAAAAGGGTGAGGTGAGTCATCATTTCATAGCTTCATTTGATGATCTTCCATGCTTTGTTGAGCATGATGAGGAAAGCATAGATGTGGTCGTAAGTCAACAACATGAGGTTGAGGAAGACAAGGTTGATTTGGAGTGTCTTTCTTTGAGTAGTAATGAGAATTATGAGCAGCTTCCTTTCTGGTCTATAAAAGAGCCAGAGGTTGTTACATTGATAAAAAGCATGCCAGAAGAGGCCATCTCATTGTTTGGACATTTTCCTTCCTCCTTTGAAAAGGAAAATTTTGATTCAAGTATTCAGGAGGTTGAGCTGCATGCAAGCGTTGTTCAGGTTGAACAAGAGAAAAGGCTAGATACTACTCTTCAAAATCTTAATGAGGAGGTCAATAATAGAAATTCAATCTTTGTCATTTCAAGAGGTTTCCCCATCAGATACTTAGCTAGTTCAGAGGCTACTGAAGCACCGAAGGTAATACTTGCACCCAAGTCTGAGGATGCAATTGAACAAGAAGCTATTTTTGGAGTTGCAACTGAAGGCAATTAAATTTAGCTCACCTGTCCAGTTCAGAGCATCAATATGCATGATCATTTTCAAGGTTCAAGTAGGTTTATTTGCATTTTTTATGAAATGTTGCAACAGTCTATTGAACATCTACATGTGTTTCATGTTCTCTTAGCAATACATAATCATGTGATGTGTCAGCTGTTGATTAAAATGGGGTGTTATTTCACCCAGCCTATGAATGGTTTTATTTTGACCAGCTACTTTGGCTGGTTAGAGTAGGTTAGAGTTAGTAGTTGCTGAAAATAAGTGTGTTATGCACATTTCTTTTTAGTAGTTTTCTTTTTCCCTAAGCATTGTTGTGCATGTTTTGTTGGCCACCAGGGCCTGTTAGTTTACTTTTTGCATTGTTTCATTTTGTTTTGCTGGTGTTTGGAATGTTGTGGTTCAGAGTTCAGAGTTTCATGAAGGGGAAGATTTGACTCCGTTCCCAATGGAGTTTTTTTAAGGCAACTAATCTATGCTTAGTTGGCAAGCATTTAGCAGAAATCACCAAAATGTTATCAATTTTTTGCTATAGCTCAATTGGTGGAGTTGATTAAATATTGTTATATCTTAAAGTGAAAATATAGTTATTTCTGCATATGCTTAAATGTTGTTTGCAATTTATTTATTATTCATCAAGTGACAGTTGTACAAGTGTTTCAAGATAACTGAGTTTCAGAAGTATTGCTCAAATTATTTACAAATCAAATGAAGTACAAAACTGAGTATGCAATTGGTTAAGCAATAGAGTGCTTTCATTTATTTCATGAAATAATTCACATTACATATGTTCATTTGATTGCAAGAATACAAATGATGGTACAATATTGCATTTCAATGCATTTATTTCAGGATGGAAATGAAAGAAGAGATTTAAATATCCTCACAAGCCGTGGTTTTAGCTAATTCCATTCATTGCAGAAAGTAAATTCTACAACTGAAGGTAAAAGGAAATAAAGAAGTAGATAGCAGAAGAAATATCCATCATTGCTTGATTCTTCATCTTCAGTTGAGACTCTGTTGCTTGCTCCATCCTGCTTTGACTCCTGAGTGTTCCTACAAGAGATTGAGAGGGGTGTCAATTAAGAGCTCTGGATATGAGTTATACTACAAGCTCTACCAACAGACATATAATTCACTCTTTGAAATGCATGGAATCAACTAAAGGAAGGAATAGAAACATGAACTAAAAAGAGAAAACATCATCATCATACATTGTTTTTATGCTAACATTGTTTGTTTTCTTGTGCAGGTATAGGGAAGTCATGTAGTTGATTATCTTTTGAAGACCAAGTATGTGGGGAAAAACAGGCTCCCACAAGGGTAGAGCTCAGCATGCTACCCCTTATACATTACAAGTGGGATGAGAATGAAAATACAATCATCATGCTCTTCTGAGCTATACAACTGAAGGAGTAATCAAATTTACCATGCATTTATAATAGTCAAATCAAAGCATGAGATGAAAATTACAGATAGACAATCAACTTGATGAACTTGTTTCAGTTATCAATCTATCATGTTTATTCTAGAAAGTTTTGCATTGTTTCCAAACTATTGTTTTGCTATTGTAGATCTGTTCACATTGGGTGTTCTATATTTTTTTTGTTTTGGAGCAGCAGTGTTCTATCTCTAAAATGTGATAGTGAATAGGCATACATATGCCTCATCAACAAAATATTAAGAAATAAGGGAAGTATCTGTAGGAGTTTCAAGCTCTCATATGCATTATGCTATAGAAGTTCCGAAGTGAGAGTACATGTTTTCTGAAGCATTCATGTGTGATGGATGAGTGCTAGAAGGTACCAAAGCATCATAAAGGAAATTATGTAGTTTCATTTAGTTTAAAACAACAATGAATTTGAAGAAGCAGGAGAAAAAAATTCAACTGAGATAGTTTCATATTATCATGCTACTATTTTAACACATAGCTGCAAAAGGTGTGACTGGTAAATGAACAAACAATGAGAAGTGGGCTAAGTTCTAGAGATGTATTAATCATGCAGCTACAACTAAACACAAAAAAAAATGTAGATACAAGGAGCCTGTTTCAACTTTTGAGCTAATTTCACACATTTTATAAAGGTTTCTAGAGGTATGTGAGGGAATATTAAAAGTTTCAACTGGTCTTTCCATTAATGCCAAATACAATCAAAAAGAGGCAGTTTTCATTTTAAAATGTTGAGTTTTCAAGAGTTCAACAGAGAGTGCAATAATAAGCAGTTTGTTCAAGGATACGAGAGATTTTCTTTCATTTTCATGAACACCCACATGGGTTCTTGAAAAAATACATAAATGGGAAGATTCTTTTAGGTTTTTATAAATAACCAGATGCTGATTTTCAGTCAAAATGCAGATTTCCCATGATTTCCAGAATACCCACATTGGGGTTTTTAATTGGAATGAAGATAGTTACATTTTTTTAGTTTACCCACATGGGGTTTTCAACAGGAAATACAAGATAAATTTCTTTTAGAATCAAGAGTTACCCATGTAGGGGTTTTTACAAGAAATTGCAAAAAATGCATGAGATGCATCATGGGTCGAGCCCAATTATGGAGGAGCTTCAGTTACATAACTCTCAGCAAATTGAAATGAACAATTTTGAATTCATTGTAGTTTTCAAAATCTGAAGATAAAGAATGGGGAAATACAGTGAGAAGTTCTTCATAAAAACCAGAACCACATGTTCATGGAGTGGCCTGGGTAGTGGTCTACATTTTATTCATTCAAAGCAGCAATCATAGCTCTCATAGTTTAAGCTTTTAAATATTTTTCATTAACAGAGATGCAAAAATAAAACAATGGAGTAGCTTACCAGAGTGGCAGCCAGTAAAGGAGTAAAATGGCACAGCCAAGCTCTAATGGAGAGCTTCAAACTCAAGGTAGAACTCATCAATGGTAGCCAGAATGGAATCAAACAACCATAGAGAATAAATGAACAAGGAAGTTAGAAATAGATAAGGAGAGGCCGCGGCCTTAGGAGGTCATTCTTGCACCACAAAATACTATGAAGACAACTTACCATGAATAACAGTGAAGAGTCAACCATTTGAAGTTAAAAATCTAAAGCTTTCAAGGCTTTCCCAAGCTACAAAGTCAAGCTTTCATGGCGGCGGTATCTCTTCCTAGGCAGAGCCAAACTTTCAAAGATGAAAAGTGTGAAATAATAGAGGATTAGGGTTTCCCCTTTGTCTTTGTTCTACTTGCCCTAATTCGAACTTAGGAGTTTTTGTTGCTAATTCGAATTAAGTCATGAGTTAATACCATGAGGGGCCAAATTCTTACATGTCCTAGGTCGACCTTGGTCTTTTTCATAAGGCTTTTAGAGTCTATGTCTAGTTTAGACTTTTAGATATTGCCTTAGTGAGAATTGGAGAGTAATGATAATGCATTAGGTTTTTATTGATTTTGAAAGAAATCATTTGAAATTCTAAATGATATTTTACTTAGGCTTTATTTTTCAATTGATTTTAAAGAAATCAATTAGAATAGTGATAAGAGATATGCCTTTATTTTTATGATTTTTATAAGAAAATCAAATTGTATTGGAGATAAGGTTGTATTCTTTTTGCAAAAGATTTCAAATCTTTTATTGCAAAAAATAGGTCGGATTGTGAGAGTATATTAAGATCTGCAAGCTATGTAAAGCAAGGATAGAACATTTTAGCAGATTAATGTTGTTTTCTTCCTTGGTCAGATTTGAGGTTCCTGCTGGAGAGATAAGGTGTTTTTTTTGCTTTAAAAGCATATTTGGCCTATTTTTAGAGGCTTTTCAATATGTATTTCCAAAAAGTGTGTTTTTTTCACTTTTGTGTAGACTTTTGAGGCAGTTTTTGATACCTTTCATGGAGCTTTTTCTTTGAGCTTGAATTAGGGTTTTGAGGGATATATCTTGAGAAAACTTAGTGTTTTAAGAAAAAGTTCAAATTATAGTTTCTAGCTCTTACACATTTTTGAACTTGTAAACTTATTTGTGCTCAGATTTTAAGAGTTTCACTCCTTCATTCAATAAAATAGAAATTTTTTCCTTTCTCAGTTCTTGCTCATGATTTGCAATAGTAATTTGATTTGTCTTGTGATTCAAATCTGTTAAATCCTTTTCTTGTCTTATTGTTGTTAAGTGATTTGCAGGAGTTGCATGCTAATTCAGGTTGTGTCTTGTGTTTAATTTTAAACCTTTGTGTTGGTGGTTTTTCTTGTAAACCAAGTTGGTCTCCTATTCTACCCATGGAGTAGCCATCTCCAATCAAGGGCAGCTCGGAGGACCTAGACCAACTGACAAGATTCAATCAAAGACCGAGATCTTCTGCACTTTAAGCTCTGCAGAACCAGGGCGGGTATACCCACACAATGCCTTAAAAGTGAAAAGACATTGCTTTTTATAGCAGATGACTCTTGATGCCAAGTGTTGAGGACCTCAAATGGGACTAGATTCTTAGTAGCTCAACCTTGAAGCAACGAGGAGGTAGGACACATACTAAACAAAAGATATTCAATGATTTGAAAAGGTTTTCTGAGAGGAACTAGGCTGCAAATAGATCAATGCCTAATCTAGGGTCATGGAGTCACACACAAAAGATGGAAGTCATCTGCAAACAGGACTCAATCAGTGGATTTTGTTTATCTAATGCCTTACATTAGCTATCAGTTCCTTACACTGATAATCCAGCTCTTGTATCAACTAGACTCTTCTTACCAAATCCAACCTGCAAACAAGTAATCATTGCTATCTATTCAAAGGATTTAACTACTTCCTTGAAGTAGACCTATCAACAAATAACACAGTCCCATGAAGTATGAGAAGATGAACAAAAACACCTTATGCATGTATTCAAATGATTAAAAGCCTACAAATGTGGAGACAATCTGATGATATGCATGAAAGATAACCATCTTCATGTGTTCTTTGCTCAAACTGATTGCATTTACAGAGGAAATCAAAGTTACAGACCAAAAACTCAAAATCATGACTCAAGACTAAACCCTAATTTGTCTCAGACTAATCCCAGACTCAAAAAAATGTGGAACCAGAACACCAAGGTTTAGAACCCTTCACACTGGCCATGAAATCTCCCTTTATAGGAATAGGGAGAGAAACAAGCAACCGGCCAGGGTGACATTACACGTCAGTAGGTGACTAGGTCAAACCCTAAACAACTCGCAGGCTGAGTCGCCAATCCACCACCAACATCAGGACTACATTGAATGTTCACATCAAGTGAATCCATGAGAAAGCTCGATGCAGATCTGATTAGGTTGAATCAGGCAAGACAGACATGGGCGACCATGGTGACCAGAACAAGTCTGTCAGCCAACATCAAATTAGCCCAAGAATTTGCACGCCCATACCTCTGAACACACCATCCTATTCTCAGAGTCGCCATGAATGCAAATTCGACGGATTTAGCAACTCTCCATCTACCGCCATCAAGTCTCAGTTCTTCGGTCTTTATGCGCAAACACCTTCAAAACCCTGATTGCACGAAAATGAATATCGATCATCGATCAACAGTGATCGGGCAGCTATCTATTAAATCTTCATTAGCCGTTGAACCCAGCTACCACATGTGACTCCTGTACCCACCGTTGATCAGATGCCAGTCATTCAGGGACCGTCGATGTCCATTTAAATGTACACATTGCGGTGCAAGTTCGGAGGTGGGGTCCATGTGACACGTGGCGGGTGGACGCTCTCCTCGTAGAGCATAAAGATCAGGCAAGTCACATGAGTGCCCAGGCACTGGCCATCAGATCATAACGATGGTTGCCCAAGGGCCATTGATCTCTATCAAAAATAACATGGGCTCCACTGTTGACAAGACATAAAGAGGTCGGGGAGACCACAGACCGAGAATCGTATGTTACATCGAGTGCTGAACACAGTCGGCAAGAGGCCACCAAGTCGGCAAAACATCCCAGCGAAGTCACCAAGCATATCGGCCAGACATAAGGAAGTTAGGGAGAGATGGCCAGGTTGGCCAGACATCATGGCGAAGTACCCACGATGGAGGGAAGTCACACCGAGCACCAAATGGGCCACCAAAGTCGATGAGACAAGCAGGAGTCGGGGAGACATCTCCCCGACACAAAGAATATAGGCCGATAGGAAGGGGTCTCGGGGAGACATCACAAAGTCAGGAAGATGTCACCCCGAGAGCCAAAGGTCATGCTGAAGGCACAGCAGGGGAGCAGTAACGAACGAAAATGGGGCTCAAGGGGACTAGACTGAGGCGGGGTAGGAAACCAAGAAAGATAAGGAGTCGGAGCCGGAGATAGGAAAGACACGGAGTCAGAGCCGGAGCGGGGAACAAAAAGGAACAAAAGAGACTGAGACCAAAAACCATCCCGCTCCCACCTCCACAAAATACTGCGGAGGTAGAGTCAGAACTAACACGAAACAGAGAATCCGCGGGGCCAGGAGTGGGACAAAACCCGAAACAGGAAACTTGAAAAAGGTTCCAAAAAAGATTCCCGTTCTGGTTCTGCCCCCGCCAAAAGCAAAAGGAAAACAAAGCGAGCAGAGCCGAGGTCGGAGAAAAACCCAAAACCATAAGCACGAGATAGGTTCCAAAACTGGTTTCCACTCCGATCTCACGCCTGCCAAAGGAAACAAAACAAAAGACAACCGGAGACGTAGAGCTGGGGCCGGAATGGAACCCAAAAGAGAAACCAAAGGCAAAATCCTGATCCTGATTTCACTCTAGTCCTGCCTCTGCTAGACAAGGAAAAACACAAGGCAAGGAAGAAAAGAAATATATAGCCATCTGAGACATGAACACTTAGCATGCTGAGCTCAACCCTGGTGGGAGCCCATTTACCCCACGTGCCAAAATGATAGAAAATTCCCAAGCTAAAGATTTGTTAGGAAGATCAAAGGAAAACAACTGGAAAATGAGAGACAACCAAAATAGGCACTAACATAGGCTCCAATTGGGGATGTATGCCCCTGGTGGGCATAGCAAGAATTTAGATCTCAGGGAGAGTAGACCAGAACAAAAGGAAACCCAAAATAGCGAGGAGCTAACCGGACAAGGTAAGCAGACACAACAAAACAAAACTGACCAGAAAAGCAAAAACCTAACCTAATGTTCATGGAAAAAGAAATGCTTCAGATGAAGCACCACTTCGAGAATTGTCCATGTACAGGAAACTCAAGAGTCACATTGTTGATTCTTTGTTTCATTTGATGACACTAGGCCACCGAATGAAAAATGATTGCCAGCTTTTACCCCTGTCAAAAACTTGATTCTCTGCTAAATGAGCTGGCATTCCCTAACTTGTGCTTGCCTCTGCAAAACAACAACAATATGAATGACAACACCCCTGCAAACACAAGTATCTGATTGCCCTTGTGCAAGTGAAAACTTGTTTTCTGTTTAGTCTTATCTTCAACTGGCAACCAGATCCAATAAACTTTATCATTATCACTCTTCATTGTCTGATTTTGTGTCATGTGGCAATACCTGTGAATATTGATCAAGACCATATGAAAACATAGTCTGATCACAAATAGATACCTGATAAAACATGTTAGTACCTCTCAACAGGCTGTCATATTCATCATTATAAACATGTACATGATCCTTATGCATTTGAAAGTCAGGCATACTTTCAAAATATTGACTGTTATGTGACAAGCTGTCATATTCACTATTTACATTACCCTGAAGTTGAAAACAACTAGCTCCAGTGCTCTACATATTGTCACATTCTATGAAAACTTCATCAAGTGTATACAAAGGAATACACTCACCATTCAACACATCTTGCAACTGCTCTATATCATTTTCAGTAGGAGGAGGCACATCATTAGTGCAATGATGGTTTAAACTACTACTCCCACTTCCTCTTTTCACTTGGCTCTGTTCTTCATCATGCTAGCAATGAGAGTCACCAAAGGACTTTAACTCATCCTCATGGGCTGTCCAACTGTCATGGTATCATAGCTTGTAGAGGGAGAAACAGGACAACAATGCATTTTGCAAATGAAACCTATCCCTCTACAACTATCCAGTTGCAATATTCAAACTTCCCTTGATGCTAGTGCTTGATCTCACCAAATAAAGGGGAATAAAGTTTTTTTTTATGTTCAAAAAGCATGAAGAATACCTGGAAACGTTGTAGCCATGGAACTATTCTTTGAATCTTCAATAGGTTCACCTTGACAGAGTCGCCACCTCCTTGCAGAGGACTGAACTTCAAATGGTATGAAGTTCACACACATGTACATTCTTCTCTGAGTTCCATCTGACAAAGCACCATAAATCTTGTAGCTTTCAGGTTCACTACAACAAAAAATATTTCTCCAAGCCACAGATTCTTCAAGCTTTGAACAACACCAACATGGAAAACAAATATGACTCTTTTGATAAGGCAAGATTCTAGTTACTCCCCAGCAGAGTCGCCATCTTGTTGGTGGTTTTTCTTGTAAACCAGATTGGTCTCCTATTTTACCTATGGAGTAGCCATCTCCAATCAAAGGTAGCTCGGAGGACCTGGACCAACTGACAAGATTTAGTCAAAGACTAAGATCTTATGCACTTTAGGCTTTGCAGAACTAGGACGGGTATACCCACACAATGCCTTAAAAGTGAAAAGACATTGCTTTTTATAGCAAATGACTCTTGATGCCAAGCGTTGAGGACCTCAAATGGGGCTAGATTCTCAGTAGCTCAACCTTGAAGCAACGAGGAGGTAGGCCACATACTAAACAAAAGATATTCAATGATTTGAAAAGGTTTTCTGAGAGGAACTAGGCTGCAAATAGATCAGTGCCTAATCCGGGGTCATGGAGTCACACACAAAAGATGGAATTCATCTGCAAAAAGGACTCAATCAGTGGATTTTGTTTTGCTAATGCCTTACATTAGCTATCAGTGCCTTACACTGACAATCCAGCTCTTGTATCAACAAGACTCTTCTTACCAAATCCAACCTGCAAACAAGTAATCACTGCTATCTATTCAAAGGATTTAACTGCTTCCTTGAAGCAGACCTATCAACAAATAACACAGTCCCATGAAGTATGAGAAGATGAAAAAAAACACCTTATGCATTTATTCAAATGATTAAAAGCCTACAAATGTGGAGAGAATCTGATGATATGCATGAAAGATAAGCATCTTCATGTGTTCTTTGCTCAAACTGATTCCATTTATAGAGGAAATCAAAGTTATAGACCAAAAACTCAAAATCATGACTCAAGACTAAACCCTAATCTGTCTCAGACTAATCCCAGACTCAAAAAAATGTGAAACCAGAACACCAAGGTTCGGAACCCTTCACACTATCCATGAAATCTCCCTTTATAGGAACAGGGAGAGCAACAAGCAACCGGCCAGGGTGACATTACACATTAGCAGGTGACTAGGTCAAACCCTAAACAGCTCGCAGGCTGAGTCACCAATCCACCATTAACATCAAGACTACATTGAATGTTCACATCAAGTGAATCCATGAGAAAGCTCAATGTAGATCCGATCAGGTTGAATTAGGCAGGACAGACATGGGTGACCATGGTGACCAGAATAAGTCTGTCAGCCAACATCAAATTAGCCCAAGAATCTGTGCGCCCATACCTTTGAACACACCATCCTGTTCTCAGAGTCGCCATGAATACAAATTTGGCAGATCCAATGACCCTCCATCTACCGCCATCAAGTTTCAGTTCTTTGGTCTTCGCACGCAAACACCTTCGAAATGCTGATCGTGCGAAAATGAATATCAGTCATCGATCAACAGTGATAGGGCGACTGTCTTTTAAATCTTCATTAGCTGTTGAACCCGGCTATCACATGTGACTCCTCCACCCACTGTTGATCAGATGCCAGTCATTCGGGGACCGTCGATCTTCGTTTAAATGTACGCACTGCGGCACGAGTTCAGAGGTGGGGTCCATGTGACACGTGGTAGGCAGACGCTCTCCTCGCAGAGCATAAAGATCAGGAAAGTCACATGAGCGCCCACGCACTGGCCATTAGATCATAATGATGGTTTCCCATGGGCCATTGATCTCTGTTGAAAAGAACATGGGCTCCACCGTCAGCAAGACATAAAGAGGTCGGGGAGACCACAGGCCAAGAATCGTATGTTACATCGAGTGCTGAACACAGTCGGAAAGAGGCCACAAAGTTGGCGAAACATCCCAGCAAAGTCATCGAGCATATCAGCCAGACATAAGGAAGTCGAGGAGATATGGCCGGGTCGGCCAGACATCATGGCGAAGTACCCGCGACGGAGGGAAGTCACACCGAGCACCAAAGGGGCCACCAAAGTTGATGAGACAAGGAGGAGTCAGGGAGACATCTCCCCGACACAAAGAATACAGGCCGATAGGAAGGGGTATCAGGGAGACATCACAAAGTCGAGAAGATGTCACCCTGAGAGCCAAAGGTCACGTTGAAGGCATAGCGGGGGGTCGGTAACGAACAAAAACGAGGCTCAAGGGGACCAGACTGAGGCGGAGCTGGAAGCAAAAAAGAGGAGTCGAAGCTGGAGACAGGAAAGACACAGAGTCAGAGCTAGAGCGGGAAACAAAAAGGAACAAAAGAGACTAGGACCGAAAACCATCCCTCTCCCACCTCCGCAAAAGACCACGAAGTCAGAGCCGGAACTGACACGAAACAGAGAAGCCGCGGGGCTGGGAGCGGGACAAAACCCAAAACAAGAAACTTGAAAAAGGTTCCAAAAAAGATTCCCGTTCCGATTCCACCCCTGCCAAAAACAAAAGGAAAAAAAAGCGAGCAGAGTCAGGGTCAGAGCAAAACCCGAAACCATAAGCATGAGACAGGTTCCAAAACCGGTTTCCACTCTGATCCCGCGCCCGCCAAAGGAAACAAAACAAAAGACAACCAGAGATGCGGAGCCGGGGCCGGAATGGAACCTGAAAGAGAAACCAAAGGAAAAATCCTGATCCTGATTTCACTCCGGTCCCGCCTCCGCCAGACAAGGAAAAACAAAAGGAAAGGAAGAAAAGAAAGATCTAGCCATCTAAGACATGAACACTTAGCATGCTGAGCTCAACCCTAGTGGGAGCCCATTTACCCCACGTTCCAAAATGATAGAAAATTCCCAAGCTAAAGATTTGTCAGGAAGATCAAAGGCAAACAACTGGAAAATGAGAGACAACCAAAATAAGCACTAACACTTTGCACAAATCACTTTTGGATTACTTGTGTTGTGAGATTGTGAGAATCAAATTTTAAAGAGGTGGAGAGTGAGTTATTATCAAAATTTTCTCGAAGTTGGTCAATAATTTTAGGTGATAGAATTTTAGTTTTAGATTTTAAATCCAATTTACCCTTCTATCCTTTTTCCAGAAAGTCACTTAGAATAGGATCAATCTTTTGGAGAACCAGCTCACTTTGGAGATTCGTTTTCACAATGAGTTACCCACAACTCGAGAATGTTTCCATGTGTCAATAGATTGTTGAATTTTCATATTCAGCAGGGTACAAATCTTATTGATAACACTTACCATTTATACAAAGTGACCTACAAGAATTTATACTCATTAATAGTTCAATTATTTTCTTAAATCAAAACTATATCTCAAAATAAATACAAAACATATCACCTATACCTAATAACTTATATTTTTCATTCATCAAGTCGATATATTCTACATATGATGATATTGTCAACTTTATATTATGGTCACTAGAAAGGTGAAAAATAGGTTGGGGTTTGATTGAAAGCAAAATGGGGTTCACCAAAATGATCGTAAATAGACATATTTTCCACTATTTCACTTATGAAATGAGATCCAAACAATTAAATGACTATCAACAAAAAGGTGAGTCAAATCAAGGTGTGAATCTACAAATTTCCCTTTTATGCAAGGATGGGGGTCTTGATTAAACAACACTTTGGGGAGAAAGATTAAAAATAGTAAAATAACTCCAAAATGAAAGCTATAAAGTGCATCTAATAGATTAACTTCAATTTTGATGGAACCAAAAATTAACTTGAAGATCTAAGAATGGGAAAGTGATGTGTACCAACCACAAAAATTGTCGTTTCAAAGCTTACCGAGGACTCATTCACCCTATAGTGAATGGGTCTTGGATAAGGCTCTATAAAATCTATTTCTAGGTTTTCTTTTGCTATGTCTGTACTCCTAGGTTCCCAAATCTCATGGTCAAAAAGCCATAAATAAACATTGTAGGTTAGTTTCCATGAAATTGCAAGAATGGTGACAACAAATGCAACTTTGACAACTTTGCAATTTTTTCTCTTCAAAAGATCTTCCACCTAAAATCCACAAACACACATCAAGAGGGGAAAATGTTATTTTGTTAGGTGAATGGGGATTTTCCTTGGTCAAACCCTGTTTTGGTAATTAAAACTTGTAATGAAATGAAATAACATGAAAGGAATGATGAATGAACAAGCCTATGTCACAACTCACCAAACCCTTGTTTGAACCTTGGAATGTAGATTTGCAACTAGCATGAAATGGCTTCAATACATGTGGATCTTGATCATGAAATTTGACTTGAAATAATGCCTTTGAATGCTTGAATGGATCTTGAACACTACATCACCATATTAGCTCAAATAACACATGACTTTTGACATGATAGTGGATCTTGATTTTTTTAATAATATTCAATAAAATTTTCTCTTGAATGCCTAGAAAATGCTCTTGATCACACTTTCTCATAAAATTTATAGGATGCTTGAAAGTCTTAGATTTGCTAAGTGAAACATAGTGAAATGAACTCTTATTTATATATATGTTAACATTAATTCCTAAAATTCAAATAACACAAGAAGACATGTGAATACACATTTGAAATCATTGAAACACCACCAAAAACATATTTTAAATTTAGGTCCTAGGTCTAAGTGAGGACCCATTCACCCTTGGGCGAATGGATCCTAGCTCACTTACCTAGGACACACATTGCTCAATGATAAATGTTATGTTATGGCATTTATGAATGTTGGATTTTCCTCTTTAGAAAATGCAATTAATTAGGCTTGGATTTGAATTAAAGGGGCTAATTAAGACAAATTAACCTCAATTAATTAATGAACCCTAGGTGAGTGTGAAAGTGTAAAGGTACACTTTACAACACCATAAATAAGGCACAATTAAGTCCATTTTATTTAATAGGGCCCTAAACTTAATGTGAATATGTAAAACATATTATAACATTAAATTAAGGCATCATTTAGCTCATTTTATTATTAATTATTTCCCAAATTAAGTGTGAAAAGGGGATACTTTTTCCTACACTACAGTCACATAATCAACATGATCAATATTTCATTCTCTATGGTCATAATATGAATAAAATTGAATACATATATAGCAATCTAGTTTGCCTGCATTCTAATCAAAATAATAATTAAAAATCTAAAAAACCTAAATTATGAATGTATCTAATCTAAAACCAATATGCAAACAATGTGTTTAGCTCCATAATTTAACTTGACATGGTCTTTTATTTAGGATCTCAAATATCCCACAACCTACTTAGTCATATTTACCCAAGTTCATTATAGAGTAATACTTTAAGTGTGATTAATATAGACCACTTTGTTATCCATAAATTAGGAACCTTGGCTAATGTACCAATTAGATTTTGAATACCATAAATTAATCCTAAATAAATTTCATAACATGTTTCCTAGCTCACTCATTTTAAATCTAAAATATTAAGGGTTTGTATTCAAAATGAAATGATTTTATCTGTTGGTAAAATATAGTGAATAAGGTTAACAAGGGATTTTTAGAGATTACAAGAGATCTCATGTGATTAGCTTGCAAGGTCTTGATCATCACTATAGAAATAATATTGAATTTGATGTAAATATGTTAATATTTCAAGTATCAAGGAAGAGGAGAGGATGTAACAAGAGAAATGGTAGGTGTGAGGGTTTGAGAGGTGTTAGTCACTATTATTGTAGCTACACAAGACATGTGCATGCTTAGTGCAGCTTTGTCCCCCTTTTCTCCTTATTTTTTAGGCTTGTACATGGGGAGGTATAGCTGATGGAAGATGCAAGTATGCCCCCATATGATTTTATCTAGTTTTTTCTTTCTTTTTTTTCAGTTTTATGTTCATGTTTTAAGGTGGCTACTAGTATGGTGACCAATGGGGGTTTAAGGGACCCCCCTATTTTTAATTTAAGGATGTGGTCAATGGGGAGGAGCCTTCTTCATCCAATCATGTAAATGTTGTTAATTTCCTTCTGCATGCAACTTAATAATCTAAATATATTCAATCTATAGCATGTCACCCAAGATCCAATGATTTCCTAGAGAAAAGTAAAAATCATTTCATACTAGTCATTAGCACATTATCTAATGTTTATGATGCCATGTATTTGTCGAGGCATTCTCTTATCTACAAATTTATGGTCTTATAGATTTTTGTGCCCTTTTTGAAGACTTGGGTTAGAAATAATTGGAGTCTCAAAGGTGATTTGGAAATCTTATTGGTGGCTAATGAATATTTATTTGTGGTGTTATATTGGATGGTAGGTCAATAAAATCTTTGAAGGAGGGTCCTATTTTCATAAATAAGTAGGACTATTCATCAAACCCTGGCATATGGGGTTTGATTATTTGGAGGAGTTACATCCAAAATCCTTATTTGGATTTGTCCCTTGCAACATGAAATGGATTTTTGGAAACTTGATATTTTTCAATCTATAGTAGTGATTATTGGGAAACCCTTGGGTCCTTCTTGTCAAAATTTTGATAGTAAGATAGCTACTTTCACCCATTTCTATCTTGAAATTAATCTAAATAATCTACTTCTTGAATCCTTAGAAACAAGAGTGGGTGGTATGAACTAGATCTAGTAGATTGAGTATAAAGAACTCCATTTTCATTGTCAATCATGTCATACTTATGGACATCTATAGAGAAATTACACAAAACTAGGTCCTTCATATCATCTTCCCACTCCTAAGCTACAAGCAACTAACAAAAAGTAAAAGGAATGGCATCAATTAAATTTGATGTCCTAGACTTAGAAAGATTCATCCTTGCATATATCATTGAAGGATAAATTCTTCCAATCATAAATACAAAGTTATTTCTAAAGGAATCTCTAGAAATCTATTTTATGTTCTTGAAAACTTTGAGGACTTGGTAATAGTGGAGCATGTTGACAACATGAATAGCTAGGATGTGCACCTCTTGGGCTCGAGTATCAATCCTATTATAAAGCCTTCTTTAGAAATGTATTATTAAAAGAAGGAGGGAATCATGTCCCTAGTCATCTTGAGTTAAATGACAAGAAAGAAGAGGTTTTAGAGGCACATGTAGGATTAGAATTTATCCCTCTAATAGAGAACCAAATATAGTCAAATGAAGTTAAAGCTATGTCAAATCCAATGGAAAAACTAGGGGTGAAAAAAGATGGTAAAAAGAATTCTCCTCTAGTTTAGGGCTTTAAGAAAAGAAAATTAATAAAGAAGGTATTGATAAGGTATCAAAAGTGGGGAGGAAAAAGAATCAAGAAAAAGTGAAGTGGGAATCATTGGGGGAATCTAGTGTCATTAAAAATTAAATACTCACTTTTTTAATCCTCTAAAATTACTGTGATCTCTTGGAATGCAAGTGGTCTAAGTATAATTCCTCAACAAAAGGATACTTGAGATCTTATTTGGGTACACCAATTGAATATTGTTTCCATACAAGAAACAAAGCTTTGAAATGAAGATATGGTAAGTATATCTTCAAGGATTTGGAGAAAAGGTCAATGTTTATGTATTGGAGCATAGAGTACCTTTGAAGGGGTAGTGTGCTTTTGGGATCCTCATTAAATCAATTTATTCTAGTGGGTTGGGAGAAAAAACTCAATCTCTATGATTTCCCCATTCCTTGACTCTAGGGAATCTATCCTTCTCACAAATTCTTAAGCTTCAACCATTTTTCTAGGTAAGGTTTTGCTTTATTCTCATAGTAGATTTATCCATTTTCTTATTCATATTCTTCCCTAGATTTTGAAAGGTTACTTTAATGCAATCATTATCTTGGATGAGAAAAGAGGTGGTACTAAACATCTTAGCCCTTCCTCCACCTTGTTAAGGGATAATATTATTCAAACTAAAGCACTCCTTCAAGTTAAGCTAGAGAGTCACTTTTTAGATTAAATATTAGGGCATGAATAACGAGCTATTGTGAGAAGAATCTATTTATTCTAAGGAACTATCACAATGGGAACTTTGAGAGGATATATTTTGGAAATATAAATCTAGGATTGAATGGCTTCTAGAAGGTGATGGGAGCACCTTTTTATAAATTGGTAAAGAAGCACATAAGTGGCAATGGTACAGGTTCTCTTATTTCATCTCATGGGGAACAATGGGCTTCTATTCAAGATATATCTAAAGAAGCGGTTAGACACTTTTCCTTATTATTTACTAACCAAGGTCCTCAATAGGTAGACAATGAGAGACTCATTCTTGAGTATATCCCCCTTTAGTTTCAGAAGACATGAAAAAACTTCTTTTGGAACCCATCTTAATGGAGGAGCTTAGGGTTATTGTGGCAACAAAACCTATTCACTCTATGTCCAATTAAAAATGAAATGACTATGTTCATTAAATTGGATATGTCTATGGCCTATGCCAATAGTTGGTATTTTATTTGAACATTTTATAAGATTTTATATTTTTCTCAAATTGGATCCATTGGGTTATGAGTTGTGTGACATCCATCTCCTTGTTTTATTAATCAATGGTATTCCCTCAACTCATTTTTAGCGTCTAGAGGCCTTAAACAAGGAGGTACTTTATCTCCTTATTTATTTTAATAGCACAAGGTTTAAGCCAATTGATAATGGAATATCAAAGGAGAGCTACTATTTAGGGTTGGTATTGGGCTAGAAATAATAATTCTCAATCTCATCTTTAGTTTGTGGATGATACTACTTTGGTGGCAATTTCCAAAACTAAGGAGACAAACAATCTTAGGAAAGTGTTAGATATTTACTTAAGCTACTTTAGTCAGAAAATCAATTAGGATAAATCTAGTATTTTCTTTTTCAACATGCTTGAGCCCATTTAATGTAGAGTTATAAATATTGTTAATTTTCAAAATTGGGACTTTACCTATGGGGTATTTGGGAGTTCCTCTTTCGACTGGATGTCTTAGAAGAGACCAATGAAAGAAGATTCTAGACAAATTTTCACTTGTGGGTTAACCATTGGACTTTTTGGTGGTCATCATTTGCTATTCAAGTGACTCTTTTAAAATATATCTTGTAATCTCTACCTATATAAAAATTTCTAATTTTTGCTACTCCTAAGAGTTTTCTCAAGGAATTGATACTCTATAGTAAAAAATGGAGTCTTATCAACTAGGACAGTTTAGTATGCAACACTAAGAAGGTTGGTGGCTTAGGTCTTTGACAATCAAAGTTCAACTACCAATCTTTAGGTGCCAAATTATGTTGGAGATAGTCCAAAAATCCAAGTCAACCAATGGCAAGAATTCTTGATGCCAAATACTAAGGATGGGTAGCTAATGAATTCATTCCACAAATGTATTTTACTAGGAAAGGCTCCATGATATGAAATACTATTAAAAAGGGGGCTCTTCTAGATGACTAAAAAAGCAATAATGCTTTGTTTTGGGATGACTCTTGGGACAACCATCCCCCTTTCCTTCATTTCCTTACATTCAACCACTTTGGACATTTTTCTAGATGCAAGTTGGTCCAAGGTTGTTTATTTTAAGTACTTCATTCTTTTGGGACATCTATTATCCAAGATTGGTAAAAGCCATTGGGTTGGCCAAGTGGGGGCTTCTTGGAGGATCATGATACTTTATCTTCAATTTTAGCTAAAACATTATAGTTCCTTAGAGTACTTAGATGTCCTTGCTTGGGGCTATAATTCAAAAGGAGTTTATTCTATGGCTCTTGGATATCAAACTCTTGAATTATAGAGAGGGGGGATTGTAGAATTTTCTTGGTGGAGAAGAATTTGGAACAAATTTGGCTGGCCAAAATGTAATTTTGTTCTCTCACTCCTAAGTCAAAATAAATATCTCACTTGGGATAATATTAAAAAAAGAGGGTTCCATGGAACTTCCATGTGTTTTCTTTGTGGTAATAATCAGGAGTGCACAAGTCATCTTTTCTTTCAATACCCCTTTTTTAAGGATATTTGGAATCTATGATGGAAACTCTAGAATAGGCATGTTATTCATGCTACCTCCCTATATGATTTTTGGAATAGTTTGAGTAATCCCATACCTCTACCTCCTTCCTTTTGATAGCTTGGGATATTGGTCCTTAATGTTAGAACCAAGGTCAGTTGGTCAAGTGATGACACTTGGTTGAGCTGCAAAAGAATGTAATTGATTGAATTGTGTGAAATCCTCAAAGAGGAGGATGTACAAATAGGAGAAAGAGTTTGAGTCACTTTAGGAGTGCTCAGCTCAAGGTGACAACAAATTTGCACCAAGTGGTAAATGAAGAATGCCACACAAACTTGAAGAGTTCAACTGCATCTTACAAACTTGAATTTTTGATGTACGATTTGAAAGTTATGACAAAAAGAAAATGACTCCCCCTTACAAAACTTTGTTGAACTCTGAAAAATTTCTAATAGTTATATTAAATGGAAAGATAACATTTACGTAAAAGGCTAAACTCTCGAAGAAAAATGAAACAACAAGAGTTGCGGGGCAGTGAAGTTCCTGCCAAAGACTGGCAAAATAGTTTTGGTCTAGGAAAAATGATAGAAATTGAAAGGATTCATCAATTATACCTTTGTTTTAAGTTTAGAGGATGTTTTCTCTTTGAATGTGCTCAATCTATATGTTGTCTTGTATGTTTTTTTTTATGTTTTCTCTTTGAATTATACTCAAAGAAGGAATGCATTTTGTGGACTTGGAAAGGAGACATGCAATTTGCATGTTACAAGAAGGGATGCCAAATCCACAACTTAATGCTCAGCTGTAATATCAATTAATAATTCAATTTTCAAATACGACAAAGGCAACCTCAAATAATGAACTCTCAAGCATGTGAAGATAAGATGCACATACAATGACAAAGAAGCAATGACATTTCAATAGCACTGGATGAAACTTGAAAGATAAACTCAAATGGTTTCAAGGGTGGATGAGTTGACCTTTCTAAGGCAAAACAGATTGCCTTCTTCTAATACCAATTGCTCCTCACATGGAAGAGGTTGAACTTCAAGATTATTTGGAGAGAGTGTTTCTAAACTTGAAGATGGGAAAAAGCTTAAAATTTCACGTGGAGAGCTAATTTCAAGTTCACTTAAATTCAAATAGTAACTTTAGGAAATTTTGATGCAAATTGTTTCTAAAACTTTAAACTCTTAAATTGTTTTGTCAAGTTAGGAAACAACCAAACTTGTCATCCATTATGACAAGTCTGTCCAGATCAAATGTATGAACTCAATATGAATGCCACTTATTCTTTCATTACTAGTTTGCTAAAGTAACAAGAAAAAGAAAGTGAAACCATCAAATAAGAGTAAAATGCTTCAAATCCTCATTCATATAATGTTATAATTCGAACAAAAACTTATCTTTGCTCCCAACAAGACATTTGGTATGTTTGATGAAATGCATTATCTAGTGTTCGCTCCATGTCGTAATTGAATACACTTTAAACAACTCTTTTATAACAATAAAGCTTGAAAGAATTAAATGCCAAATGTTTTTCTAGAATGCACCATTGAGCCCCTCACATAAACAACTAACTTTTTTATAATCTTATATAAAGATCTAATATATTGTATTTGTTCACTACAATGCATAACTTCTTAACATTACACATCAAACTATAACAACATTGCATCAACTGTTTACCATAAGACATAAAACCATTGCTACAATTATCTGTCCAAATATAGTAGAAGAACTTTAGCATTATAGAATAAGACATAGCTTCACATTATGATCAACATATTACAATAACTAGATTACAAAATGGTAGGTTCCTCAAAAATATCTGTCACAGCAAGGCATTCTTGACACTGAGGGATTGATTGCTAATGTTGATTATATGACTTGAAAAATCAACAAGGTCATCCCCAACAGTTCCAATTTGAAGGCTAGGCTTAAGATTGCAGCATTGGAAAACTAAACAACATTGAGCATATTCAAATGGAGGAGCATTGGTTTTGAACAAAAACTTCATTTCCCCAATTTTGAATTGGGGAGCTTCTTAGTTGTGGCAATAGGAAATTTCATTTGTTAAATTTCCTTGAGGACAAAGCAATTGGTTACATCCAGGGAAAATATTGGCAGGAAATTTCAATGCACTTCTAGAACCAACAGACTTGACTAAGGTAGAGCTTGTGCAACTGAAGTTGTATCAAGAAGCACAAATCATTGCTGCTGCTAATTGCAATTTGATTGCCAACAAGATTCATTGATCAATGCACTACAACAACCAAAGAAGATTTTGTGATGACTGAACTTGATGTATTATGTTAGGTATTCAATAGATTCTAAACATTGCATGGGAAATTCAAAGGTAAAGTGCAACAACTTGGGCAGTTTATAGAAGTATATGTGTTATAGATACTGGATTATATAGGTCACTGTTTAATAAAGAATAAATTAAAAAATAAAAGCAAAGAAAATAGAATTAGCCTCCTACCTCTAAAAGAGCACCAGGCAACCGACATGGAATTTCAAACCTGTAGCTTAGAGCCTAAGCCACTAGCCTGTTCACCTCTGAAAAGAAATTAACATAGCAGAGATCAGAAATTAAGTTTTTAAAAGGAACTAATAAAACAACAAACCCTAAGCAAATAATAACCTTTGAAGAGGGCTGACCATGGTTGAGAAGAATGATTAAAATACTGTAGAAATATATAAAAAATTATATGTGATTCGGGAAAGTCTACACTCAATGCAATGTGAAAACTCTAAATCCTAACCAAACCCAAACTAGGTACCGATCCTGGTCCAGTTCAAGCCTGGGTTCAACCCTGGTATGTGGGGCAGACCACTATATTTTGAATTTGCTTAGTCCAAATCCACAGGCGTGGCCCACATAACCAACATTGAAATTTAGAAGGATGAAGACCAATACTATAGACATGTATAATATGTTTTCAGGAATGAAAAAAGTAAATTGTCAATGAAAATATGTACTAAAAATCTTATTTAATACGAAGAAACCTCACTAAAGATCTTTGTTAGGTTGTTGTCTGAAACTTTATCCAGTAATACCAGTGGATATCCAAATGGCCAACACGTTAAAGGATATTGGACCAAAATTGTTTATAAAAAACAGTAAAAGGTTTATTTTTAATAATGTTATCTTGTCTTGCATATAATATTGTCCTTTCATTCTTCACATGATCAGCAGATGTAACATTCTTAAACCTATTCCTCGACCTTTCCTATAATATTTTGAAATGGTCTGTGCTCATAAAAGAACGACACATCTATAGGTAATTAGATCTTGGTTAATACTGAGTTTGAAGTGACCTGTAATTTTCATGTTATGTGCCATAATTTTCATGGTGGTATGTTCATACCATTAGCCTACTGACTCCGTGCAATATAAAATAGATGATAAGAATGTAAGTATATGACTAACAATGACAACATGAGAAGAGAATGAAAAGAAAATAAGAGAAATAATCAACAACAGGCAACACATAATCATTTTATGTATTAAAAATAAATAAATTAAAATATTGTTAGAACTTCACTCACTGGAAAGAGTGAGAGAATGTAAGCCCCTGCAATAACACCTATCCATATAAACCCTTGAAACCTGTTAAAATAAAGCATAGAAATAAGAATGTCAAACAACTCTTTTTTCCCTAAACTGAATATTAAAGGAAACCTACAATACATGATAGATTAGGACCGAAAGAGTATCCACAACAGTCAAACACTTCAGTACCCTGCTCTGCTAGATCATCAACAGTAGGTATAGCAACATCAAAAGAAACAACACCCGCTCCCAACTGCAAGAACTTTTGACAAAATAACATGGCATGATAAAACCTTCAAGATTTAACTAATTAGCAAATGAAATTAAATAAAAAATTGAAATTATTTTAAGAGCAGCTATTTGAATTACAATCATTAGTGACACTCCTTTGGCATCTTGAGCAAACCTCGATACATTGAAAGCATGAATACAAACCTCATGCCTAGGTGCATCAATATGATAATTGCAGAAATTGTGGAAGAGCAGCGAAGCAGCAATGACATTCATCAAAGCATAAACAAAAGCAGATTTTTTTCAAACATTGTTCTTCCAGTTGTGCTAGCAGATATTTCTATAAAATGTAAAAGCATACACTATACACATTAATTATTTTGTAAAATGGCTCAAAGAAATGTAACTCTATGTAATGCAATAAAGACAGTGTATGCACAAAATTGTATACACAAAACGTAAAAGCATACAAAAAAAATCTAACCTATTTTGAAAAATGCTCTCAAGCACTACCATCAAATGATTTTGAAAAGATCACTTTCTATATATTGAATAGATACGTCAAATAGAAAAATAGCTTATACAAGCTAAATCAATATTGGCAGGCAATGAAAGATTATGGAACAACTAAGAAAAACGACTAGCATCAATTCTTCTCTTCAAGTTGATGTCCAAAATTATCTAGCCAAGATATAATAATAAAAGTTGGTAACATAGCATTATATATGATACTTACTAGTGATAAGAAGATTAGAACTAGGCTCTACTTTTAGATCAAATCTTCCACCAAGGTGTTTCCAGTTTGTGTCACAACTTGCCAACCATAAGGATAAGTACAAGTAAAATGTGAAGCAAAACGACTAAAAGAAATCTACACTCATGGACTGCAATGATTGCACGATATGAACAATTTGGAGATGTTGAAAAGGCTTAATGAACTTTCAAATAAACGCTATTGACATGTGTAAAGCCAAAATCCACAACCTTTGACAACATCCTCCCCTCTTGTGCCAAAATGGCAGCTTTAGAACAGGGGATGGAGATCCATCAAAACATAATAGAAGGGAGATTCTTGTCAGATATAATAGTTGAAAATGCTATGGTAGACATATATTCACAATGTGGAAATATAGACAAGGTTCAAGAACTGTTTGATAGAATGACTCAAATAAGCCTTGTAGTTGCCAATATTATCTACTCTTGCCCTTGCAATTTCCTTGCGCAGTGCACTTGGAGTGGTAGCTCCTAAATTTGGCAGGGGCTTGAGTTTGTTGGTAATGTTGGATAGTGTTTTTCGGTCTGAAAAATCTATCTGCTGCACCTTTAGCCCGCTTAGTCTTGCCTGCAAATAGTCCTAAAACAATTTCATTCTCTTGTTAGCAACATTCCACGATCAACCCACTGCTAAAACAGAAATGAAACTTGCTTGAAAAGAAACCTAATTAAGTTCCAAAACCAACAAAAAAAACTACGCTGCATTCTTCTCTCCAGCAATTGTAATCAACAAAACACCGACAAAACATCCCCAATTATACCACTTGCGTAAAAAGTGACTAAGAATGATGAATTAGTAAAGATACAATATAGTACTAACCGGATTGAACCAGTTGCAAGTGGATTCCAGTATGTCCCCAGTGGAATTACCATAACCAATACCCAAAAATGTTATTCTGTATAATAGAGTCAAACTGATAGTATTAGCAATACCTTGCTGAATCAAGGGCTATCTTCATGTGCAAATACCATTTAAGTGCAGATCCACGAATAGCCTTGATAGTCAATCCAATGTAACATTTGTGAAAGCTTATCTCCTCACCAACTGTCAATCTTTTCAACATGAATGAGAAACAAATACCAAGGCTTCAAGGAGAAAGCAAAGTTTGTGCAATGAATAGAGAAACGGTGAAACCTACTGTGCAATTGATGAGATGTTTGGATCTACATTCCATCCCAGTGCTTTAGCTTGAGATGATGAAGAAGAGCTTTCTGCTTTTATGTACAGCCAAGTACAAATTGAAGAAATCATGATCAACCTAGCAGCAATTAGCCCCATGATGATTGTCAAGAGTATCCCGTTGTTGGTATGGTGAGATTCGTCAAGCATATACATTGGTGCAAGGCTACCTTCTGTCATTGTTTCTTAATACAACACATTTCACTATCATCAGATAATCAAATCAAACCCACATCTTCTAATTTAGGAAAAATCTAAACATGAATATAATAAAAAAAACATTGCCAATCAACTGTTGGGAAAATAAACCCAACTACAGTGGGCAAAGAATGAAAACACTGAGCAAAGAGACAAGAAGACAAGGAGGCAGAATAATATTCAATTTCATTCATCCAATAAAGATTACAATAAAAAACTACAAACAAAACTCAGAGCTAAAGCTTTTTATATTCTTCATACAAAAACTATGCTTATTCCGGCACACTGTAGCTTCTGCGTGCTGCTGCGTGCTGGAGATATTCCAGAGCATTGTCAATATCCTCTGCTGCTGCAGGTTCTCCTAAACATTCACTTTTTGTATTATGTTCTGCTAAACATTCCTCCTTCCTATTGCTGTTGCAAACTAACTGTCTCCTTCTTCCTACAAAAAAAACATTCTATTATTTTGTCTTACTTTTTCCTTTCCAAAAAAAAATGCCGCCCAATTTTCAAATTCACCTACCAGAATTAAATTCATTGCCAGAAACAATAACTCGCCAAAAGGGTTGTCAGACACGGCAAGGGGGGAATGATCCAAAGTGGATCTCCTCTGACTAGGCATTAAATGCATCTGCTTGTTGCTACTCTAGATTAAATAATCCAACACTCCCCCTTAATCTTGAGCCTTTCTGCTCTTCATCGTCATTTGAAACTTCTGGCACAAAACTTTTGGAGAAAAGTTTTCAGCGCAAAAGTTCTTGTTTTTCATCACTTTATAAAACTTCCAAAGCACCGGCGCAAAGTTTCCGAAGCACACCTGTGTGCATCTGTTCTGATTTCTGGCACCTTTCTGAGTTTCCAGAACTAAATTTCCGAAGCATTGGTGCTTTTCTGTGTTTTCCAGAACTAAAGTTCCGGCGCATTCTTGCATACCAAGCCTATCTCTTAGGAATTCAAAGGATTTTTTTAACAATGCCTTGTAAAAATATCAGCGAGCTGCTGCTCAGATCTACAATACTGAAGTTGAATCTCTCCATTCTCCACCAACTCCCTTATGAAATGGTAGCAGATTTCAATGTGCTTGCTTCATCCATGAAAGATAGGATTCTTAGTCAATGAAATAGAAGACAGTCACAAAATATAGTTGTACCATCTTCTTGCTGCTCATTCAAATATGCAAGGATTCTTCTAAGCCAAATAGCTTGACATGTTGCATTTGCTACTATGTACTCTACTTTGGCTATGGAGAGTGAGACTATAGGCTTCTTCTTTGATGCCCATGATATTGCTCCTAAACCCATGTGGAACAAATATCCTGGTGTGCTCTTCATGTCATCTACATTTTCTGCCCAATCCTTGTCTGTGTACCCAACCGGCTAAAACTCATTAGAGGCGGTATACATGCTGCCATAGCTTTTTGTGCCATTGACATATCTTAGAATTCTTTTTCTTGCTTGTCAGTGTGTATCCATAGGTTGCTCCATGAACCTAGAAATCAGGCTTACCGTGTACATCAAATCAGGTCTTGTTGTCAAATACATGAGGCTTCCAACCATGCTTTTATAGAGGGTTGGGTTAACATCACTGTTGTTGTCCTCTTTGCTTAATTTCAAACCTATAGTTGTTGGGGTTGGGGCTAGTTTGCTGTCCAACATTCTAAATCTCTTCAAGATTTGTTTAGCTCAATTTGCTTATGATATAAAGATGCCATGATCTGTTTGTTGGACCTCTATGCCTAGGAAATATTTTAGCAAACCTAGGTCTGTCATTTCAAACTCATTTTTCATTGCCTCTTTGAAATCAGCAATGAAAAGATTACTATTCCCTATAAAAAATTAAATCATCTACATACAAAACAACAATAAGAATCTCACCATTGGTTGCCTTGATGTAGAGTGTGGGCTCACTACCGCTTTTGCTAAATCCATTACTCAGAAGGTATGAATCAATTATGTTGTACCATGCCCGTGGTGCTTGTTTCAGCTCATAAAGAGCTTTCTAGAGCCTGTAGACCTTGTCTTCTTTCCCTGGGATTTTGTAGCTAGGTGGTTGCTCCACATACACCTCTTCTTTCAACACTCCATTGAAGAAGGTTGATTTCAAGTCCATTTGAAATACTCTCCATTCGTGTTGGGCTACAATTGCTAGGACTACCCACACTGTTTCCAGCCTTGCAACTGGTGCATATGTCTCATCGTAGTCTCTTTCAAGTTGTTGTTTGTATCGCTTAACAACCAGCCTTGCTTTATGCCTTTCAACCTTACCATTAGCAGTGCATTTGGTCTTATAGACCCATTTAACACCAATGACTTATTTCCCTTTGGGTAAATCAATGACCTCCCATGTTTTGTTTCTCACTATAGCGTCCAACTCTTCATCCATGGCTTTACACCATTTTTCTTCTTTCACGGCTTCTTCAAAATACATTGGATCACTATAAGAAAACATAGCAAAATATGAATTCTCATTAAAATCATCATACCTTGTGTTATCATAAATTTCCCTCACGCTTCTAGTTTTCCATGGCATCAATGATGCAAGCGTAGGGTTAGAATTTATGGAGTTGCTTGACTGCTTGATTGATGAAGAAGATTGCTATTGTAAGTTTCAAGAGCAACTTCCCTACTGAAAGTTTTCGGCACACCTACCCTGCTAAAAGTTTTTGGAGCAACTTCTCTGCTGGAATTTTCTAGCGCATCTGCCCTGCTAGAAGTTTCTAGCGCAACTTCTCTGCTGAGAATTTCCAGAGCTGTTGCTGCTATTTTTTGAACTATATCTCATGCTCATGTTTCCAACAAGTATATCAATGACAAGCTTTCAACAATCTCCCCTTTTGTTATTGATGGCAACATACAAAATTCTTCTCAAATCTTTTTAACTACTCCCCCCCTTTGACATCAAGGGAAAAAGGTGCACACATATGTTCTTGTCTTTGTTCTCTCTTTGACATCACTCATAAACTCTTTACCGGATTGCATACATACTCCCTTTGACTGATATATACATGTATGAATGAGAATAACAAAATTTCAAAATTCTGACCAACTCCCCCTAATAGTGTTATCCATCAATCCAAATGAAAATTGGCACTGATATACTATCTTCTGACTTCCATATATATAGAATGAAATCTGAAATACATATAAATGGAAGAAATATACATAGGTCAACCAAATGAAGTATTTGACACTTGCAATTTTGCAAGGTGTGCTTGCTAAAATTTCTTGCCTTCTTCCCATTCCTTCTTGGCCATGCCAAGCATGTGGCTATGAGCTTCAAATCCATGAGGAGTTCTTGTCCATCATTAAACTAACATGAAATCAAAATGAAAACATAATAGAAACCTATTTTAAGACTTTCAATCTTCTCCCATTGGGGGAGTGGTGTCACATTTATGTGGAATGGCAACCCTTTCCCAATCCCTTGGATAATATGAGCTATTTCAATCAATTTTATTGATGAAAACCGATGAAATATGAATGAAATATGGATGCAAAACTAGTTTAACATGATTAAAATGAGTGCTAAATGATAAATTACTTGATGGAGATGGATGCAAGCTACACTAGATGGAAACAAAGTTCAAAGATGCAAGCCATGGATGCAAACTTATGCTAAAATGGATGCAAACTAAGCTAAAATGGAAGCCATTAATGGATGCTTAAGCTAATATGGATGAAGATTAAACTAAAATGCTAACAAATGCTAAATGTGGATGCCAGTGAGTTATGGATTTCAATAGCATAACTTTTCTTTGAAAAGGTGGATCCATTTTTCTCCAAATGGTGATGTATTATAGGAGAGAAAATGAAGAATCAAGGGCTCAAATCAATTTGATCAATCAATGGTCAATATTGAATCAAGGGTGAAACATGGATCATGGATTCTCATCAACAGATGAGAATCAAAGATCGCATAGATCAAAGAATGCATCAAGGGCTCACAATAATTCAAACAAACACACTTTGTAACAACTTTGAAAGTTTGTAACAAAATTTGTTAGGAAAAAATATTCCATTTTTGGAGCCATATTCCCTATGCAAGTGGATGGGTGAAGAAAATTAGTAATTAGTTGATTAAAACTAAGTTTTAATTGTGCAAGATGAGGAATAATAGGACATCCATTAAATAATTAACTTATTTAATGAAAAGGGGTTCAAAATGACAATTAATTAAATAATTAAGATTATTTAATGAAATGAGAGGACATAAGCTATTAAAATTAAATAATTTGATTTATTTAATTAAACAGGATGAGAGGTAAAGGTGAAAGGGGGTAAATTAACCTAATTAAGTCAATTAGATCAATAGATGAAAATGATGCATTTAATTAAATAATTAGGTTTATTTAATGAAACAAGTGAAACAAGGATGAATTTTAGGATGAAGTGATGTTAGTGATCAAATTCAAGTGTGTAATACTATTTAAGACAATTTTAAGTTTCTACATTTTGCCCCTCTTTGAAGTGAGGTACCTATTAAAAAGATTGAAGCTTTTCAGATTAATGTTGTTGTTTAGATCAAAAATTTAAAAATGCTTGATTTTTTAGATGCCCCACTGTTGCCCCAGTGAAAAGAATTAAGCTAGTACCCTGCCCGCTCGAGAGATTGGTCATAAATTTTAATTTTGGGACGATCTCGCGACAAAGGTTCAATCATAGGTTTAGCTCAAAGAGGACTAGAAAGCTCAGATGTTTGATGTAGATAGATTTGATGATGTATAGATAGTCATCGACCATGGGTAGCCTCAAGTATATCTTGATACATCACAAATATTCGATACTTGGATATAAATATTAGTAAAGATAGAAGAAGTAGAAGAATAAGATGACTTGATTTAACCAATGGTTTCAAGATTGATTTAGAAGTCCAACAAGCCTATGATCATTCGAGACTTTATTAGATATGATTATGAGAGTGATGATATGCTCATTTTTAGGATTGAGATACTTCGTCATTCCTTATTTTTGATATAACACATACATGATGCATCAAGGTATTGATAACCAGGATGGCATTGTATCTAATGTGGTGGACTTTGACTCAACAAATAGATAGGATAATCTTTTCTCACACCTTGACATACAGAAACCTAATTGGAATGCAGTTTAGAAGTTTAGAACATTTTGGACCAAAACATACGCAATAGTCAACAATCTACTCCAAACGACCTCCCTACACACAACTAAGAAATTATGCGCCAAGATTATTTTACAAGAATACCCCACAAGCATAGAAAATGAAATATAATGATCAATGCACCATTCCTTTCTCTCTAAATCATTGAGACATCATCGAGAGGTCCTTAGAATGGGTCAATACAATAAATCATAAGAAAAGATTAAAAAAAAAATAGTCAATGTTATTTATATCTCTTGCCAAAAGTGACATAGCTAAGGTGATTTCTGATGTTGATGCCCATTGTAGAAAGAATGCATCCTAGGACATGTTTATCAAATGTTTTGACTAAGACTAAGTGTGTGATAAGTCATTGATATAAATTATATTGATTAGTTTACCTATGATCTAGACTTTATATGTTGGTATTTAGGTTCACACTTTATGATTTTCCACACTTGTTTTTCTACTTGTTTTGCCAAAGTTTGAAGATGATTGATTTATCAAGGATAAAATTTTATTGCAGGTGAAAGTAGAATGGGATGGATGGTTTTGACATTTTTGTGGAATATTTCAATGTTTTTGGTATTTTGAAATGTTTTGAGGTTGTTTTTGGTCTTTTCTGAATGTTTATATAAATGTTTTGGTTTTCAATTATTTGAGGTTGTTTAGGGCTTTTGATTGTTTTCCAATGTTTTGGGTTTTCAATTTTCAAATGTTTTGATTTTCTAGTTTTCAAATGTTTTGGGGGTTTTTGAGTTTGGACCAATCCCCTAACCTAAAAGACTATCCTAGGTGCCTCGAGGGTTTATCAAAGATGAGTATTGCCTAAGTTATATGCATAGATACCATGTAGTTCGATTGACTTTGACCTATTATTAATTAGATATGAACACTTGATGGATTGTCAATTTATTATGATAGACTCCTAACCTAAAGTGTCTCAGGGGCACATCAGTGATGGCCTTTCCTGTGTTCAAGCTTAGAGACAACGTAGTTCGACATGGTTCTATTTTTGGATTTTCAATATTTTGACATGTTTAGGGATTTTGATGTGTTTTGGATGTTTTGGATTTTTGACTTTACAATTTTATAAATGTTTTTGAATTTTGGCTTATACAAGATTTTGATTATTTTTGGATTTTTTGATTTTGCAAGTGTTTTTAGATTTTGATGAGATTTTATAAATGTTTTTGGGATTTTTTGATGAGATTTTGAGGTAAGCAATACCTAAATCACTATGTTGATGTCACGTTGTGAGATATAAGAAACATATCAAGAGTTATTTAGAAATAAGAGTGCAATAACCTACCCCAGTGTCTAGCAATGCTTCATAGTGCAATGGACAAACCAAGATAGGTAATATATATGCAAAGAGTTCAATAGAGTTTTATCATGCTAGATATGGGCTATGGGACTTCATGAGATAAAATGGTAAAAAGCCTGTCAAATTTTTTTCTGTGAGTAGAGTTGAAGTATACGCTAAATCTTTGTCAAGATCAAGATAAATTGGAATATCTGGATAAATCTATATATTTTTAAAAAAATTGATTCAATTTTAGTGTCTCAACCTTGTAATAAGGACTTTGAGGTCATTTTTATATGATTAGGGGGTAAATATTTAGTGTTTTGGGTCAAAATTGAAAATAATGTAAAAATATGTCAATATATTTCAAAAGTTGTCACAAATATGTAAAAATTGTAAAGTTGCAAAAATAAAGCAACATATGGAATATGAAAGGTTACATTGATTTTTGGTGTTGGTGGGTAGTTAGAGAGTATTTAGAAGTTCAAAGTTCATTTGTGTGCCTTTAAAAAGGCTCTTTGTACGTTGAAGAAGTTTGTGGGTGATTGCACAATTGAATTTGAAGGAATAAAGGCACTGTTTATGCATTTTTCTACAAAAAAATACTATTTCTGGCCTTGGTACAACCCTGTACGCCCATGAATGGGTTTCTAAATTATTGTAAGTGTTATATTATTCAATCACCTTCCATTTCACTTTGTTTCATGTAAATTGGTGGAATTTTGTGAGAGATATTGAGTTTTTCCTAAAAATAGTGAAACCCTGACTTAGGGAACCAAAGACTAAAGAATTTGTGTTTCTCTTAATTCAAACATGGAAAAACCCTAATTTTTGGTGGAAGGTTTCCTCATAAAATCTACTCTCTTATTCTTAAAATTTTCAAACCAAATAATGAAGATAAATGTGTGAGAGATTGAAGAACATGACTGTAAATCTGGAAAAACAAAGTTGAAGAGGGCTAACATTTAGGGATTGAGAAAATACCTTGGTAAATGGACTTTTGGAATTTATAAAATCATATTCTGATTTAATTTAACATTTTTTAAGTTTTGGATAGGATAAATTGATTGTGGAGATTCTTTATTCAATAATCCCTAGGTCTGCTGCAGTGGAAGAAAACTGGTAATTCCATAATACAGTGGGGTTTTAGGCATTTTTTATCTTGGTTTTGAGACTTTTATTGGTGTTATGGGTTTTGAAAAGTGCTTAGATGTATAATGAATCCATTTCAAGATTTTTATTTGGCATTGGAGTCTATTTAATGAATTTTCAATTAGGACAGTGTTGTTACAATCTAATTTTGGAATCAACAAATGAAGGTCTTGGGCAGGTGTTTGAAAGAATGTCTTGAATATTGGATTGGGAATGTAATAATTTTGTTTTGAAAACATATTTAGGCATGTTGGTGCTATTGGTGAATGAATTTGAGCTTGGAAAGGTGATTTTTTTTGTGGTTGGGGTCTAAATAGGCCTATTTGTTGTTTTGGGACAATCATGAAGAAGTGATAAAATATGAATGGGCAGTCAATGTAATTATTATTTTTTGGTTAAGTTGATATTACTAAAGTGTTTTGAAGGTCATTGAAGGGGATTGGAAACTCTGAATGCAAATTTGAATGTTTTAATTTGATTAAGGAAATTGAGTTGCGGTTGTTTATTCCTCTGTATTGCATGGAATTGGTATCAGAGCTATGCAAAAGAACTGGGCTAGAGAAATTTGGCTTTGTGTTTTGTGGTGTTGTTTTTACAGGTTAGGAAGAACCTGGTTGGTGGCCAAAATACTAGGTTGAGGATAAGTGGAAAGGACTTAGGCGAGGCTGAGAAAGTTGTGAGAAGTTGAGAAGTTGAAGCAAGGAGGAAGCTTACTTGTGAAGATGGAAAATTTGAAGAGGCATTTTCAGGCAGAGGAAGAGAGAAATAAGACAAAGAGACAAGAAACGTTTGATAGAGAGATTACTGAGATAAAGCAAGAGTTAAAGAGGTTGGAAAAAGAGTTCCAAGAATCCATGATGAAGATTGAACAATTGATCAAACAAGAGACGAGTTGGCACTTGAAGATAAAGAGAAGAGTTACATGGCTCATTAGAAGAATTGTTCAAAAAAGAAGAAGAAAAGAAAAGGCAGCAAGAAGGAAAAAGTAAGTAGAAGTTTTTGAAGATGCACAAGAAGAGTTCAATCATGAAGATTAAAGAGTTACAAAGATAAAGGACCTGATATCAAAAAAAGAAGACCTTGAGTTGATTGAAGTGATGAGCGAAGAAGAGTTGATCTTAGAGGTTTGCAAATAATTGGGGAATGATGGAGGTATGGTTGTTAAAAAAATGTATTACTTCTTTGTGTTACTAATCCTTAGAAAAGAAAAAACTTGCAGGTTAAAGGACAAGGAGAGAAACAAGGTATTGAGAAGCATCAAAGTATAATGATTTTGATTTTAGAGGGAAAGCAAGATATGATGTTGATTTGCATGGACAAAATGAAACCTAAAGTAAAGATGAAGGTGGTTAATAGTAGTTTCAAGATGGAGTAGTGGCAGGGAATACAAGGAAAGCAGGTTTGAGGACAACTACAAATTTAAGTGGACTTGAATTTTATTTGGCCAGGAGTTTGGTGCAGGAGCACCTTATCAAATTTTGCCTCCATGAGGACATTATTTGAAAATTTGATTCAATTTTAGTGTCTCAACCTTGTAATAAGGACTTTGAGGTCATTTTCATATGATTAGGGGGTAAATATTTAGTTTTTTGGGTCAAAATTTAAAATAATGTAAACAAATGTCAATATATTTCAAAAGTTGTCACAAATATGTAAAAATTGTAAAGTTGCAAAAATAAAGCAACATATGGAATATGAAAGGTCACATTGATTTTCGGTGTTGGTGGGTAGTTAGAGAGTAGTTAGAAGTTCAAAGGTCATTTGTGTGCCTTTAAAAAGGCTCTTTGTACATTGAAGAAGTTTGTGGGTGATTGCACAATTGAATTTGAAGGAATAAAGGCATTGTTTATGCATTTTTCTATAGAAATTTACTATTTCAAGCCTTGGTACGGCCCTGTACGGCCATGAATGGGAGTCTAAATTATTGTAAGTGTTATATTATTCAATCAACTTCCATTTTTACTTTGTTTTATGTAAATTGGTGGAATTTTGTGAGAGATATTGAGTTTTTCCTAAAAACAGTGAAACCCTGATTTAGGGTAACTAGAGACTGAAGAATTTGTGTTTCTCTTAATTCAAATGTGGAAAAACCCTAATTTTTGGTGGAAGGAATCCTCATAACATCTACTCTCTTATTCTTAAAACTTTCAAACCAAATAATGAAGATAAACATGTGAGAGATTGAAGAACAAGATTATAAATCTGGAAAAACAGAGTTTAAGAGGGCTAACATTTAGGGATTGAGAAAATACCTTGGTAAATGGACTTTTGGAATTTATAAAATCATATTCTGATTTAATTTAACATTTTTTAAGTTTTGGATAGGATAAATTGATTGTGGATATGGTTTATTCAATAAGCCCTAAGTCTTCTACAGTGGAAGAAAACTGGTAATTCCAAAATACAGTGGGGTTTTAGGCATTTTTATCTTGGTTTTGATACTTTTATTAGTGTTATGGGTTTTGAAAAGTGCTTAGATGTATAATGAATCCATTTCAATATTTTTATTTGGCATTGGAGTTTATTTAATTAAATTTCAGTTAGGACAGTGTTGTTACAGTCCAATTTTGGAATCAACAAATGAAGGTCTTGGATAGGTGTTTGAAAGAATATCTTGAATAATGGATTGGGAATGTTTTGAAGGTCAGTGAAGGGGATTGGGAACTCTAAATGTAAATTTTAATGTTTGAATTTGATTAAGGAAATTGAGTTGTGGTTGTTTATTCCTCTGTATTGCATCATGGATGGATGGAGGGAACATTGGATTTATCATGACAAGGATGAGATGATTTTGTTTGAGAAGAGTCATATAGGATCTTGGTTCTACTCATGACACTTTTTTTCCCAGTTTTCATCATAGCATTTTCCCAAAGCACCACCGAAGTGGTTTTTGCTTGAGCACAATTTTTATTTTTACTATTTTATTGATTTTTTTAATTTTTTTTCGAAAAATTTACCCTCATGTTGAACCATGTGGTGGTACTGATCTAGAGGACACTGTCATAACATTCCAACAATATCCTTCTTGAATAATTTTCTTTGCTAGGATATGAGCACTTGGATACATGATATGCCTTATCAGTACTGGAATTAACCTTGTCTATGTGCGCACATCACGATAAAATTCCTTCAGAATCCTTATGATGAAGGGCAATTTCCAACACATAGTTAACACAAGAATTGGATATCATGAATGGAGTGGATGGTGTCATGCATGAAGGAACATGAGATGGATTGGTTGATGGTTTGGAACCTTTGACTTTGCGAACTTGGGAAGATGAGCAATGATGGATGAGAATGGAGGTTTTCATGGAATTATGAACAACCACTAGATATACTTTGTTCCTTTCTTGATAAGCCTGCTTTTGTATTTGAGGATGCTTTTGATGGATACATTTCCCTTTTGGACTTTACCCCATAGTTTCTTTGATTGATGGAGTATCATTAGGATGATTTTATTTTACATTATTTGGTATCCATTTGTACTTGCTTTGTCCTTTTTTCTTTACTACTTCATTTTCATTGATGATATCTTCCTTTCTTTGGTAGGAATCTTTCTTTTTGTTTTTCTCCCAATATGTGTATGAGATGATGGTTGGATGATGATTCATGTTATGACTAGTTGTAGTGTTGATAGTATTTTCTCCATAAGCATCCTTCATGCCCCATATGTTGATGTTTGCATTAGACAAGATTTCCCCCAATGTTGTGAAGGTATTAACAATACCTAGTCCTTTTCCCTGATAATGTATCCTCTTATCCATAGCCACCAAATATGACTTGCCATTAACACATGATATTGATATGGGTTCCTATTGCTCAGGAATATAGACTGTTTGCTATGATTCTATGACATCATTACTTGTTGATATTGCTTCAAAAGATGTTGGTGTTGATTCAAGAGATGTCGATGATGCATAATCACTATAAGAATCAAGAATCTCGACTGTTGCTTGCTCTTGTGTGGGAATATCAAGAGTGGGAGATTCTTGTTTTGGATGAAGAATGTTTATATGTCCATCAAAAAGAAACATCTCAAGGGTGATATCAGGGACATAATTGGAGTTTAAAATGGTTTGGAAGATGTCCCTTAGCTCTTGGTGAAACTTTGGGGATAGGGTTTCTTGATCCTGACTCGATTCAGAGTAGCTTTCATTATCCTCAAGAGCCTCTTCTTGGCATGATCCTTGGGTGGATGATATATCATCGGTAAAAGACTCTTCACAACAGTTTGTGGGTATAGGTGTAATAAGGGATATTTATTTCTCATTTAGAACTTCTTCAACATGTCCAATCATGAAGTCATATGTGGGAGAGATATCATAATCAGATACATACTTGATGCCATTATAGTATGAAATATTGCTAGACATTATTGATGGGCTTGGACTTTATTTTAAAACAATATCTTGATATGTTTCTAATTCCTCATGTTGTGATGAATGAATGGCACATATATGTCCCACTGTGGTATCATGGGTATGGTTTACATTGTTTGAAGTTGATGCCTTTCCTAAATATTTTGTTTTTCCATGATTGGGCATAGGATTTGTGTAAATTTTCTTATTTTCATTCCCATATTTTTGAACGACATCAATGTCTCCTTGTTCAATAAGATCTTGTATTAGATGTTTGAGTCTAAAACATTTTTTTGTGTTATGACCTTTCTATTGGTGAAATTCACAAAAATGATCGTGTCTATAGTTAGGAGGTTTGACTTGTGGAACTTGATAGTTTGAGAAATCTAGGATTACAATAAGGTTAGACTATATCAACTTCTTCAGCACATCCTCCATAGGTTCCCCTAAGGGAGTGAATTGTTGCTTAGGAGCATTGTTTGTTCTTTGTGGTCCACGTTGAGTGTTTGTAACATTGATTGTTGGTTGATTGTTTGGTAGTTGTGTGTTTATGGTTTGGGTGTTTTCTTGCTTATGAGAAGTTAAGACCACCTTTGCATCAACAACACCATCACTAGTAACATTCTTGTTCTTGGCCCAAAAGCAAGGCTTTTCGTTAGAACTAGTGGATAGGCGGTTGTCTTTATACACTTGTGTGCTCCCTTGTGTGATTAGGGCTCTCTCAATATTGAGGGCCCTAGGGATAAGCTCGTGATAAGATGTGACGCATTACATCTTTAATTGAAAGGATAAATCCATGTTAACATTAGTAATGATGATTCTGACTTGTTTCTCTTTTGGGATAGGCCACTTGCTCTCGCTAGCTCATTTCCTCCACCATTGTAGGAAGTTTGTGAAGGATTCCCCCTTGTTTTTCTTGAGGGAATACAACTCTTCCAACCTCAAATCCATTAAATATTGAAGGAGAAACGGTCTATGAACCTATCAATTATATGTTGGAAGTTTTGAATTCTAGGAGGCAATTATGAGAACCAATCAATTTTCGGCAACCAAACTATGTGGGAAAAGGCGCATTAAGTAGGAATCATTGTGAGCCACCTCCATACACATTACATGGAATTATTTGATGTGATCCACCAAATTTCCCCATCCTTTATATTTATCAAACTTTGGAACCTCAAAACTAGGTGGGAAAGGCACCATTGTGATGTTTCTATCGAATGGGTATGGACACAAGTTCTATTGCATATGTGGTTTCTTGGTTTTTCCTAGTTGTATGTCCTAGATATGTTGTGTGAGTGCCTTGAGCTATGATGATACATCATCTTTCAGATTTGGTAGAGGAGCATATGTGGTATATTGTGTAATGGTGGATGAAGTGTAAATGGTATTTTGATATGATGGGGTGTTATATGGTGTGTAGGGTGGATTCTGATATTGTGAAGGTGATGGTGGTAGAGGTGGTGGTGTATATGCTCCTTGTACTATTGGATTTATGATTTTTTGTTGGGGATTATAATACAAACCTTGTTGTTGTTGTGTTAGTATTTTTTTTTGGGTGTATTGTTGTGCTAGCAACACTTGTTGTTGGGCTTGTTGTTGAGCTTGTTGTTGTTGTAATGCTTGTTGGTAGGCATCTTGTGCTTGTTGTAAAGCTAGAACATGAGCTTCTTGTTTTTGCAAGGCTTGTTGATAGGCTTTTTGTTGTAAAGATTTATCTTGAGATTGTTGTACTTTCAATGCTTGTTGATAAGCTTGGTGTGCTTGTTAGAAAGCTAGAGCATGAGCTTGTTGTGCTTGCAATGTGGAAGTGATTTGGTGTTGGTAAATGTAAGATGGATTTTGAGTGATCTTGGTAGGAGTGAGTTGTTGGTTTATTTAATTGTGAGATGGTTGTTGTGGGATGATATTTTGGGGGTTTTTTTGTGCTATCATTCCTTGTAGAATTGTCGATTGGGATGGAGGAATGCAAGTTTGGGGACCTGTTTGATTTTGCATAGCTTGGGGGACCAATGATAAAGATGATGGTGCCATTTAGTGTTGTGACGTCGATGACATATTTGGACCTTGGGTCAATTGATTAAAAGGGGTCCCTTGACCGATGTGTTTGGGATTCCCTTTTATTTATTTATTTGGGACTAAGGTATTACCTTGGTTGATGGGATTTGTGGTCAATGTGTTGCTTTGATTTGGATTTATGATAGATGGGGTTGATGTGTTTTATGGAACCAATGGTTTTGATGGGCCAATTGGGTGGTTGGATGAAGATGTCCCTTGTTTTGTTAAGGGTTGACTTTGTGTAAGGGTGTTAACTTGCCCTTGTTATTCTTGAGGCACTTGGTTCACATTACCTTGTGTAACATTAGGTACACTTGTGGTGATGGATGAAGATGGTTATGCTCGAAATGTAGAGACCGTTGTGGCATTATGCAATGTAAGTGGTGTGTGTGGATGTAGAGGGTGTTTAGGAATGGTGGTGAAAGAATGGGATGGGGCACCAAATGTTGGTGTCCAAGTTATGTTTTTTGGAAGGATGGTGGCTTGTCTACCAAAAAGTGTGTTACCTCCTAAAGGGAGAGTGTGACCAAGGTCGGTGGAAATTCCAGTAGCAAGACTAGAAGTTGATGTTTGACTTAGTACAAGGGATGAAATTGGTTCAATCATAGATGGAGTCAAGCCTTGTTCCAAGGGTTGTGTGATGAAAGTTGGGGAAATTGAAGCCACATTCTCTATGTTTTGATGATCTTGTTTATACTCAAGGAGTTCTTCCTTAGTGAGCTTAAGTGGGTTGTTTGTGACATCTTCTACATTGAGCTAATGCTTAGTGCCCACCTAATTTGAATTTTCACATTTGAGATGCATAGTCGACCTTGTGAATTTTTTTCAAGGTTGTGATGGGTATATATGTATGTTGAGTTGATGGAGGATGTATGCATGATGTGTGTGTGATGTGCATTGTGATGTGAAGTATGAAAGTGAGAACTGCAGTGTGAACTTTAACAACTAAGACTACTGGAAGTAGTGAGTAGAAGGTGTCTATATTCTTCAAAGAGATAGTGTATGAATTGGTGGTATAGTGGTGGAAATTTTCTATTATTTTGAGATGGATTTCTCATTTTAACAATCTTCTTTCTTCTTTTCTATAATTTGGCAGTGATCCCTTCTTTCTTGTTGGATAGTGATCCCTCTGATAGTGAGCCTTTTTGTATTTGATGTTGTAATTATGTTATATTATGAGCTAATCCTCATCGTGGTTTTTCCTTCCTTGGTTTTTCCATGTAAATCTAGTGTTTTTTTGTGTATGGTGTTGTTGTGTTTCAGTTTTTGTTATGTGCTTACATGCTAAACCACTCTAAAAAACTAAAGGATAATAAGGTTAATGTGGGTTTTATGTTTCAATGAATAACAAATTCACCCTCCCTCTCAGTTGTCTTATGCATTCAACAATTGGTATCAAAGCGAGGTTCCTTGGAAGAAAGCTTAACCATTTGAGGTAGATATGGGATGACGCACAAGAAATAGGCTCCTCTATTTGATGGATCAGACTATGCATTCTTGAAGACCAGGATGGAAGGTTTCCTTATTTCATTAGGTTTTGAAGTTTGCAAGTCTATTGAATTTGGATATATTGTTCCTACAAATGGTCTAAGCATTGATGACGATATCAAGGTCTATGAGAACAATGGGAAATTAAGGTGTTCTCTTTTGAGTGGTCTTTCTAATACTAAACTTGTGAAAGTTATGAATCTCAAATTTTCTAGTGAGATTTAGAAGAAGCTGAAATGTATCTATGAAGGAGATGAAAATGTCAAGCAAGCTAAGATGCATAAGCTCAAGATCAAATTTGAAACCCTATAGATGTTAGAGGATGAAGATATTACAAGCTACATGCATAAAGTGGACAAATTTATCAATTCCATCAAAGGTCTTAGTGGAAAACTTGAAAAATATGAGGTGGTAAAGAAGGTACTAATAACTCTATCTAAATCTTATAGTCATAAAGTTTCTGCTATTGAAGAAGCTCAAAATTTAAATCTATATTCTAGAGATCAGTTGCTTGGTGCTTTAATTTCTTTTTAATTGAGAGAGTTTAGTCCAAATGATTCAAAGAAGGAAATTTCTTTTAAAGTTGGAAAAGCTGAAAAGAATGAGTAATTAGGTCCAAATGATGTTGACGATGTAGAAGAAAACTTTGTGAGGAGATTGAAAAAGGGCAATAGAAAATATAGAGGTAAGTTACATTTTGAATGTTTTAATTGTAGAAAGATTAGTCATTATGCTTCAAGATGTCCTGTCAAAGCCTCAAAAGATAAACATAAGGAGAAAAAAGGTAAATTAGTTAAGAAAAGTTATTATGTTAAAGAAGATGCCAATATATCTGATGATAGATCTGATTACCCTAACAATGAGGATAATGAGTGCTCATTCATGGATCTAAGTGATGGAACTAATTCTGCTAACCCTAAGAGATGTATGAAGTACTTTGGATACCAATCATAATATTGGAGCAATGGTGCCTGCCTTTCATGCTAGGGAAGAAAAGAATAACTAGATCATTGACATTATATGCTCAAATCACATGACTAGTGATAAGATTAAGTTTCTTAAACATGAGAAATTTGAAGGAGATCTTGTTAATTTTAGTGATGATACATCTACTATAGTATGTGGAAAAGGTTCAATCACTTTTGATGAAAAGAATAATGCAAATGATTTTATTTATGTTCAAGGTCTTGAACATAAGATTTTGAGTGTAAGATTGACGTGTAGCAAATGGTATAACCTTGTACTTTAGGATGATGGTTGTGAGATCAAAAAAGGCTCTAAAACTATGGTTGCTATATGAAGAAGAAGAGATGGAAATGTTTACCAACTCAAGGGTGCTAATGGTTATTGTTTTATGAGTCAAATTAATGAAAGTTGGCTATGGAATAGAAGAATGTGTCACATAAATTATGATAGCCTAGTGAGAATTAGTTCAATTCAAGCTACGAGAGATCTGCCAAAGATTATAAAGCCTATTAATGTTGTTTGCAAGGAATTTCAAATTGGGAAGCAAGCATGAAAGAGTTTCAAAGTCAAAGAATAATCTACTACGTGTCCTTTGGAGTTGGTCCATACGAAACTTTGTGGACCTACCAAAATAAGAAGTTTTCAAGGTGACAGGTATTTCATGTTATTGATTGATGATTATTTTATAATGATTTGGGTTATTTTTCTCAAAGAAAAATTAGAAGCTCTAGATAAGTTTAAAGCATTTAAAGCTTTGGTTGAGAATGAAATGGATATGAAAATAAAATGTTTGAGATTTGAAAAATAGGGAGAGTTCACCTCCAATGAGTTTAATAGTATTTGTGAAGATCATGGAATAAACATACATTTATCATCTCCTAGGACTCCTCAATAGAATGGAGTGGTTGAAAGGAAGAATAAGACTATTCAGGAAGTAGCGAGAACAATGATGACATAAGAAAACCTACTTGATGTCTATTGGAGAGAAGCAATTCATATTGCAATCTACATACTTAACAAAGCACATGAAAGGAAAAATAGTTCAAAGACTCCCTATGAGTCATGGTATAGAAGTACTCCTAGTATCAAATATTTCAGAGTGTTTGGAAGAAAATAATATATTAAGAGAGATGAAGAAAACTTAGGGAATTTTTATGCAAGATTTGATGAAGGAATATTCCTTATATATTCTACAAAAAGTAAAGCTTATCAGTGCTATAACAAGAGGCTAAAAAGGATTATTGAAAGTGTAAGTGTCAAAGTAGATGAAGACTTACATAAAAGCTCGATGCTAATAGATGGATATGAATCAGATGAGTCCTCTTCTAGAGAAGAAGAAAAATATGAAGGTAAGGAAAAAAAAAGTATAGGTTGAAGAGGAAGAAGCTCTGAAAAGGATCCCTAACACTCTTAATTATGTGTAGAAGAATCATTTTGGAGATCAGATCATTGGTGGAAAAAGTAGAGGTCTATTGATAAGAAGAAAGGTTGCTATGATAGAAGAACAAGTAAATTTATGTTTACTTTCCAAAGTTGAAATTAAAACAGTGGGTGAAGCATGCAAAGATGAGTATTGGATCAAGGCTGTGAAAGAAGAACTAATGCAAATTGAGAAGAATCAAACTTGGGAACTTGTCCCAAGACCAGTAAACAAGAATGTGATTGAAACTAAGTGGGTGGTTCAAAATAAGTTGAATGAGAAAGGAGATATTTTCAAGAATAAGGAAAGGTTTGTGTGCAAAGGTTACTCATAAGTGGAAGGAATAGATTTTGAGGAGACATTTGCTTCGATGGAAAGAATGAAACCTATTAGGACATGTTTTTGGCTTTTGCAACACTTATATAAGGATTTCAAAGTTTATCAGATGGATGTGAAGTCTGCGTTCTTGAATGGTGAGTTGGAAGAAGAATACATTGAACAATCGGAAGGCTTTTAGCTATTAGATAATCCTAATAAACTTTGCATACTAATGAAGGCATTTTATGGACTCAAGCAAGCCCCCAGAGCATGGTATGCAATAATGGATAGATACTTATTGCAGCAAGGATTCAATAAATGTACTATAGATAACAATCTTTACTTTAAGGTGGAAAAAGGTCAAATCTTGATAGTGGTTGTGTATTTTGATGACATAATCTTTGGAGAAAATAAAGTTATGTGCAGGAGATTTGCAGACCAGATGTGGAATGAGTTTGAAATGTCAACATTTGGGGGGATGAATTTCTTCCTTGGACTACAAATAAATCAAAATAAAAAAAGGTATATTCATTTCACAATCAAAATATGTCAAGGAAATGCTAAAGAAGTTTGAAATGGAAGACTCTAAACCAGTATGTACTCCTATAGTTACTGGTTGCAAGTTAAGCAAGAATAATGAATCTCATAAGGTTGATTAGAGAAAGTACATATCATTTATTGGAGGACTGTTGTATCTAACTATGAGTGTGATCATAATCTGAGCCAAACATGATTAAAACATAAAGAAATTAGTCACATTAACCAAGTCATACTCCCTATGAGATTCTTGAAAGCATAAACATGGAAAATATTGACATAAAATAACAAGTAATGCACGAATGAAATCTCTCTAAATGCACCAAACCTCATCCCATAGGGGGATTGGTGCCATATTGATGTGAACTAATAGCCCTTTTCCAATCCCTTTGATGAAACAAGCTTCAAGATTGTGGATTATGGATGAAAATTGATTCAAGATGTGAGCTAAATGATGAAAATGGATGAGAGTAAGTATGGAATTGAGTAGCATAACTTTTCTTCAAGAATTGGATCTCTTTCTCATAGAAGTGAGTTCTATTTATAGGGAAAATGGTTAAATCAAGGGTTGAGATATATTTTTCCAATCAATGGTTGCAAATTGATGAGAGGATTGAAGGATGATTAGCCTTGTGACAAGTGTCACAAGGAGAATAGATTTGATGGGGATGTGTTCTCACACATGTGTGAGAACATCTTTGGAAGAGAGCATGTAAGGAGTAAAGTCTTGCGGGTGAAAAAGTAAAGGCCTGTGGGTGAAGGATATTAAGGCTCATGTAAGAGGAGTAAAGGCTTATCTAAGAGACAAGATGGATTTTATAAGAGCTATTAAGGCTTGGGTGGGAGATAAGATGGCTTGTGTAAGAGCCATCAAGGCTTGGGAAAAAAAAGTCAATGACAGGAGTAAATGAAGAAAGAATATTCCACAGGAATATTCCCATGCAACTATGAGAGAAAATAGCCATTTAATTAATTTGAGAAAATTAATTAGTTGTGCAAGTTGGAGTTAATAAACCATGGGTTTATTTAGCTTTAATGGAGTTAAATATTGGAGAATGGACTAATGAGGATTAGAAAGTGGATAAGGTTAATTAATCAAATATTAATTAACTTAGGTGTGGTTTAGGAGAGTTTAGAGGAATGTGGGAAAATGTTAGCTTTACTTAAATAGTTAGAGTTATTTAATCAAATGAGAAGACATAGGAAGTTTAATTAAATAATTTACATTATCTAATTAAATGGGATGAAAATTAGTATGAAGGGGGATGAATTAATCCAATAAAATTGATCATTTGATTAATAGAAGAAAATGATAAATTTAATTAAATAATTTAGATTATTTAATTAAGTAGTTAGAAAAGAGGTGATTTAGGATGAAGTGGTGTTAAAAACAAAATTTAAATGATATCGATCAGGATAATTTGAAGTGTCTATATTTTTTCCCTCGTTGAAGCAAGGTACTTGTTACATTGGTTCAAAGACTGATGTTTTTCAATATCAACGTTGTTTTCTAGATCAAAAATACAAAATTTCTTGGTCTTTTGGATGCCCCACGGTTTTCCTAGTGGAAGGAATTATGCTGGTACACTGCCCCCTCGAGAGATTGGGAAAAAATTCAATTTTTAGGTCGAGCTTGCCACAAAGATTTAACAAAGGTTCAGCTATAGAAAAAAAGCTATAGGATGCAAAATCATGCTCAAGACACTAAAAAATGCTTCAAAATAGGCTTCATGGCTTGATATACGATCATCGGGATTAAAAATCACATTTTCCCACCTCAATTAGGGAAAAACGCTAATTTTCATGCTTAAATATGAGTGCAAGGGTCATTTTCAATTCATTTGCACACTTTCCTTTAGAGATTTCTTGCCATTTTTCTCTGAGCTACTAATGCTATGGATGATCATTTGCTTCCTCAATATTGTACAAACAAGGTTCAAGAGTACCAGCGGACCCCCGACGCAGGACCCCTAGTACGCAAACTGAAACTTTTCTCATTTTTTTGTGTTTTTGATGCATTTATTAGGGTCCAAACAATTCGATCAATAGCGACACTATATTATGCCGCTTCTACTCCAGTCAATGCCATTATTGATGCTGGAGTGCCACCTTTGTGACATAGTATTGCGAGGCCAATTTTTGGTCTAGAGTTGCCTTGGAAATGTTGATTTTCCTTTGCAAGATCATGTCGCAGAAGGTAATTTAGGTTTGGCGTTGCTATGGTAAATAGCATCGCCTATGCAGTATGGTGTCAAACTCAATGATTTGGGTCCAACATCATGTGGAAATGTCGATCTTCTTTTGCAGGATCATGCCACTTTTGATTATAGAGCCGCTAGTACTAGAAAGATAGAGCGTCGCTATGGTAAATAGCGTTGCTATTGTAGTTATAGGGTCTAGACTTAACATTTTCCATCATTTTTAGGAAATTTTGATGCAATGCGCTTTGTGCATGCAAGAGGTTCTTCGCCTGCTCCTATTCAAGGAGCATTAGTCCAGTATTCTTTGTCATGCAGGAGAGCTGAATGATCAGGCAATAACTTTTCTGGGTACCAATGGTTTGGGTTTTGCAGCATGCATGCCATATTTTTGTACACATTTGGGGATGATGACAATCCTAGTTGAGCGTTGGTGCAACGGTACTTCCTTTTTTCACCTTCCCACTGGAGAGGCGATAGTGACCCTTGAGGATGCTTGGCAGTTTCTGTGGGTTCCCCATCCATAGGGACATGATTATCTATGACACTGAGGCAAGAGGTGACACTATTTTTGAGGTTCTTGGTGTAGCCGAGTACTTTAGTAACAACAACCAAATTGATTTGCATGCTTACAAGGGGCATTGATTTTAGGGGTATTTGTACCCAACCGGTGCACCAAAGGATTCAATGTTGGTCGGTGAGTGGTTTGGACCAACATGATGGAGGAGATGATATTATATGCTAGGGGTCTAGTGGTTCTTGCTTCACTATACCATGACATGCATCAGGTGGTGTATCTCGAGAGGAGCAACATAGGATTCATGGTGACACTCCATATTTGGGCATATGAGCATATTGCAATAATTAGGATGATTATCACACTTGATGACATAGATCTTGATGACCCTGTAGTATATAGATACATAGGCATGACCACTTTACATCACACCGGTATCACATAACTCATGTACTAGAGGTGGGTTATAGATGACATGAAAAATTTTCAATGGAGGCCATGGGTCCAGGCTTATTGATGGTATGGCAATTAGTAGATATTATTTGCTCATTTGAATCAATACATGCATGGGGGAGAGCATCATATGATTGAGCGGTACCTCCTTGATTGTGTAGCAAGGTAGTTCGGGGAGGTGCATGATGTATCCTAGCAGGGATATTTTTGCTAGGACATTTAGAGAGACAACTCGGGGACAACAAATCCCTCCCCAACTTGTGATTAGTGAGTTTAGACAGTTGGTCCCATAGCCCTGAGCATGCTTCAGTGTGTCTCTTGATGCAAGTACGATGATTGCATATGATGCATATTGGCAGGAGCATGTTCCAGTATGGCTAAAAGATCTAGTCGGTGGATAGGTCCTAGTTAGAGGACAAAGGGGATAGTAGCAACAACCTCCCCATGATAGGAACGATGGATAGGATGGGAATGATGGGTAGCACAGGCAGGATCAACAACCACCTCTAATATTGTTATGATGAAAACAATTTCTATAGCAGCCACCACAACAACCACTGCAGGGTTTCGATCCATGGAATGCATAGATACAAGCTCTAACTGTGGAGAGGGATAGATTGAGATAGAAGCAAGATTAGGCCCATCAAAAAATATAGATTATCATAGGTGAGAGAGATCAAACATGGAAGCAATTGCAAGTTGTCACTCTAGTGAGAGAGATCATGAGAGGTAGTTGAGATAGTAGGCTGACATATCACTAGCCCAAGAGACATGGTATAGGCAGTAGCTAGAGGCTGTTACACAAAAGACACAGGGATAGGTGGGATAGATCATCTTGGAACAGCTGTATGGAATGGCCATGAAGGAGGTTTCATACTATAGGACATTGTACCACATGGAGGTCCCCCAGCATCAACAACAACCAGAGTTTTCTCAGAGGAGTAGGGTGGCACCAAGCAGCTCAGGAGGTGCCCCATCCATCCGTCGGAAGTCATCACTTTCCCACCATGATGATCACTAGAGCTAGGGATAACACCATATTATAGACACTTTTTGGATGTACAACCTTATTGTTTATGTATATACATTCATTGGCCGATTTTTTATAGCCTCTTGTATACCCATTTTTTATGATATTACACACTGACTTTTATTTGTACCATGACATTCAATTTTTTGATATATATATGAGATGGCTTTGATGTGACAGTTATGATGTGATGTCTCTTTTATTTCATGGTTTATTTATGTATGGATGTAGATGATATGCTATGGATGTATGTACGCTTATTTATGCATATGATGTGATGTTCATGATTCATGAAGTGATGTTATGGATGTATATGATGTATGCTATATGACATGGATAGGAATATGATGGATGATTTACTTCCCTTTTTAGTATGTTTTTCTATATATTATGTCATGATGATGCGGGATGTTAACTCTATGAGATGGATGCATTTCATGTTCATTATATGGATGTTTATGCATGATTGTGTAATGTTGTAAGATGTTTAGAGTAACAAACTTATATTATTCTAAACAACTTAAATGATAATGATGATGCAAATCAAATGGATTGTATTTCCTATTATGATGACATGCTATGATTATACAAGATGTATATATGTTGATGGTTTACGGATGTAGGATGGATACTTTTTTATTTTTGTTGAGTGTCATGATACTTATATGTTTGCACATAAAGTTCAAATAGAAGAATAAGATGGATTAACCATTAATTGTGAGATTGATTGAAAATTCCAACAAGTCTATGATTCTTTGAGACTTTATTGGATATGGCGATGATGATTTGCTTGTTTCAGGGGTTGGGATACTAATGGCATATTATTTCTTATTTTTGATAAAACACATAGACATGATGCATCAAGGTATGGATAACTAGGATGGCGTTGTATATAGTGTGATGGAATTTGATTCTACAAATAGATAGTAGAATTCTTGTTCACACCTAGCATACAAAAACCTTGCTAGGATATAGTTCAAAAGTTTCAAATATCTCAGACCAAAACAAAGAGAGGAATAACCTAACAATGTAATAGTCAACAAGTTTACCAAAACACCCTCCATACATATCTAACAAAGTAAGTATTCTCCAAGGTTATTTTACAATAACATCCAACAAGCACAACAACCAAAAGATAGTGATCAATGCTCCTTTCCTTTCTCTATAAATATTTTTGATAGACATCATCAAGAGGTCATTAGAATGAGTGCAATAAGATAAATCACAAGAAAAGATCAAGCAAACAAACAAGTCAATGTTCTTCATACCTCTAGCCAAAACTAAAACTATGGTGATGCCTACTATTAATGTCTATTGTCGGAGGATAAATCCTAGGACATGTTTATCACATGATTAGAAACTAATTGGATGATAGGCTATTGATACAAATGTTAACCAACTTGTTTACCTAATGATCTAGACTCAATACTTTTACGTTTATGCCTACACTTTACAAAGTGCCACACTTGTTTACATTTATTTTACCAAAGGTTGAAGATGAAAATTTTTTTATTATGGATGGAAGTTTATCGTGAGTGAAAGAAAAATGGGATGGGTGGTTTTGGATTTTCTAGAATATTTCAATGTTTTGGTATTTTTCGCAATATTCTAAGGCTATTTTTGGATTTTATGTTGTTTTACAAATGTTTTGATTTTTAAGTTTTTAAAATGTTTCTATTTTTTTTCTTATATTTTGCAAGTGTTTTGATGTTTTGAGGATAAACGATACCTAGATCATGATGTCGATATCATGTTGTGAAATATAAGACATGGATCAAGAGTTATTTAAAAATGAGAGCGCAAGAACCTACCCCTAGTGCCTAGCAATGTTTCATAATTCAATGGGAAAATTGAGATATCAGTTGGAAAACCATGCAAAGAGTTTTGAAATACAATAGGAAAACATGGGATGTATTGTAAAGACCATGTCAATTCTTTTAGTAATGATTAAAATCAAAGTACACACCAAACCTTTTGTCAAGATCAAGATATGCTGGAAAATTTGGATAAAGATGGATTGGATAAATGGAGGGAATACTAGATTTGTCATGAAGGAGATGAGATGCCTTCACTTGAAAAGGTCCATATGATGCTCGATTCTACTAATTATTCCTGTTTACTAGGTTTTCATCATAGTACTTTCCTGAAGTGCCACCAATGCAATTTTCACTATAGGACGATTTTTATTTTTACTATTTTCTTGACTTTTTGAAAATTTTACCATCATGTTGAACCACCTGGTGGTACTGATGTAAAGGCTACTGTCATAACATGCCAACAGTATCCTACTTGAAGAAGTTTCTTTGCTAAGATATGAGCACTTGAATACAACACTTGAGAATTCTAATCTACCTTGTTGGTACTGGAATTAACCTTGTCTATTTACGCACATCCCAATAGAGTGCCTTTGGAATCCTTATGATGAAGAGTAGTTGTCAAGACACGGTTAATGTGAGAATTGGATATCATGAATGGAGTATACGATGTCATGCATGAAGGAATATGAGATGGGTTGTTCAATGGCTTGGAACCTTTGACTCTCCAAACTTGGGTAGATGAGTAATGATGAGTAGATATGGCAATTTTTGTGAGACTAGGACCAACCTCTTGACATACTTTGTTCATTGCTTGAGAAGCTTTCTTTTGTACTTGAGGACGTCTTTGATGGATACATTTCCCTTTTTTGACTTTTCCCCATAGTTTCTTTGACTAATGGAGTATTATTAGGATGGTTTTCTTTTATATTCTTTGGTATCAATTTGTATTTAGTTTGTCCTTTTTGCTTTTTTGCTTTTCTTTCTTTGGTGATATTCTCCTTGCTTTGATAGTAATATTTCTTTTTACATTGGTCCCTTTTTGTATGAGATGATGGATGGATGATGATTCATGATATGACTAGTTTTAGTGTTGACAATATTTTCATCATAAGGATCCTTCATGCCCCCTATGTTGAAGTTTGCATTAGACATGATTTCCCTTGGCATTGTGAAGGTGTTAACAATAACTAACCCTTTACTCTGATAATATATCCTTTGATCCTAGCCACTGAATATGAGTTGTAACAAACACATGATATTTCTATGGGTTCCTATTATTTAGGAATATTAACTATTTTCTTTGATTCTATGATATCTTTATTTGTTGATTTTGCTAGAAAAGATGTTGGTGCTGATTCAGAAGATGTTGATGATGCACAACCACTATAAGAATCAAGAATCTCAATTGTTGCTTGCTCTTGTGTGGAAACATCAAGAGTGGGAGATTCATGTTTTGTATAAAGAATGTCTATATGTCCATCAAAAGAAAGCATCTAATTGGTGGAATCTGGTGTGTCCTTGAAATTTTGGAAGGATTGGAGACTGGTCATCAAGTCATGATAATTCTTTATGGAATTGATATTTTCAGCATGAATTGTAGTTGGTAAAATATCACTTAAAAATTTATGTAGATCATGATAATGTTGTGGGGAAATAGTATCTTGATCTTTACTTAGTTCGGAGAAACTTCTATTATCCACTAAACTATCTTCTTGACATGACCCTTGGGTAGATAATGTATCATTGATATGAGAATCTTTGTAAGTTGTAAGGTCTATGGATGGAGCATGAAAAACTTCTTACATTTCCTTGGAACCTCCTCAATGTGGCCAATTATGAAGTCATACGAAGGGGTAATGTGGCCATCTGAAGATACTTGATACCATTTGGATATGAAACATTGATAGGCATTGTTGATTGATCTTGAATCTATTTTAAGAATGTTTCTTGATGCTTTTCTAATTCCTCTTCTTGTGATGGATGAGCAGCATAAATGTGTTCTATCATGGTATCATGGGTGTGGTTTATGTTATTATAACTTGATGCCTTTCTTGAATCTTTTTCTTTTCCATGATCAAGCATAGGGGTTTTATAAATTTACAAGTCTTCATTCCTATATTTTTGATCAACCTCTAGGTCTCCTTGTTCAATAAGATATTGAATAAGGTGTTTGAGCTTATAGCAATTTTACATTTTATTACCTTTGTATTGGTGATATTCACAAAAATGGTCCTCTCTATAGCTAGGAGGTTTAATTTGTGGCTCTCAGTAGTTTTTGAACTTTGGAAGTATGATGAGGTTAGACTGGATCAATTTCTTCAAAACAATTTCCAAGGATTCCCCTAAGGGAGTCAATTGTCGTCTAGGTGCATTGTTATTTGTTCTTTGTGGTGCCCTTTGAGTATTCGCAACATTGATTGTTGGTTGATTGTTTTGATGTTGTTTCATGTTTGGTTGTGTGTTCATTGGTTGGGTGTTTTCTTATGGTGGGGCACTTATGACAATTTTTGCATAAAAAACACCATCATTAGTGATATTCTTGTTCTTGGTTTAAAATCAAGGCGTGTTGTTAGAGCTAGATGATTGTTGGTTATCTCGATACACTTGTGTGTTTTCATGTGCTATAAGGGCTCTCTCAATGTTAAGAGCCTTAGGGATGAGTTGATCATATGATGTGGCACAATACATTTTTAATTGAAAGGATAAATTCCCATCAAGGTTAGCAATAATGATTCCTATTTTTTGTTCCTCTGAAATAGGCCATTTTCTTTTGATAGCTCTATACCTCCATCATTGTCAATAATTTGCAAATGTTTCACCCTTGTTTTGTTTTAGGGTGTACAATTCCTCTAAACTAACGTCCATGTCTAGGTTGAACGAGAAGTTATTTACAAATGATCTATGATGTCTTGGAACGTTTAGATTCTAAGAGGTAAACGAGAGAACCATTTGATTGTTGGGCCTACCAAGCTTCATGGGAAAAGCTACATTAAATAGGAATCGTTATAGGCCACTTCCATGCATGCTACATATAATTCATTGATGTGGTCTTCGTGATTTCCATGTCCTTTATATTTGTAAAATTTAGGCATTTCAAATCTAGGAAAGAATGGTATCATTGCAATGTTCCTATCAAAAGGATAAGGACACAAGTCACATTGAGCATATGATCTGTTTGTCTTTCCCACCTGAATATCTTGTATTTGTTGAGAGATCATTCTAACTTGCACATAAAGATCATATTAAGGATTAGGGGGTGGAGCATATGTATTACATGGTGGAATGGTGGATGAGTTAAATGTGTTGTATGGTGTGTGTGGTTGGTTGGCTTGATATTGTTGTGTGAATGGTGACAGTTGTGGGGTGACGTATGCTCCTTGCATATTTGGATTCAATATGTTTTGTTGCATTCTTGTGTAAGGTTGTTAGAAGCCTTGTTGTTGTGAAAACAATGATTGTCGATAGACTTGTTGTTGGTGTTACGCTAACATTGCTTTATGTTGAGCCTATTGTTGTACTTGTTTTTGTTGTTGTGCTATCAATGTTTTTTTTTGTGCTATCAATGCTTGTTGTTGTGCATGTTGTTGTTGTAAGGCTTGTTGATAGGCTTGTTGGGCTTGTTGTGCTTGTTGCTATTGCAAGGATTGAGCTTGTGCTTGTTGTGCTTCCTATTGTTGCAAGGCTTGAGCTTGTGCTTGTTGTGCTTTTTGTTGTTGCAATGCTTGTTGGTAGGCTTGTTGTGTGTGCAACATTATAATATATTGATTTGCGATGTTTTTATTTTGAGATTGGGGTGGTGGATTTTGGTATTTGGTTTGTGATGGTGGGTTGAGTGTGTGTTGGGGTGGTTGTTGTGTGATTAGATTTTGGGTGGTGGATAATTGATTTGGATTTGGCATATTATGTCCTTGGTTTTGTTATATCATCCCTTGCAAGATTTGGGTTTGTGATGGAAGGGTGTATGTTTGGGATCTCATTTTATTTTGTGTTGTTGGGGGGACCAATGTTTGAGACATTTGATAGGATACCACTTGGTGTTGCAATGTTAGTGGCTTACTTGGATTTGGGACTATTTTTGTTGAAGGATTGATTAGATTTGTGATTAATAGATTGACTGGATTTGTTTGATTTTGGACCAATGTGCTTGATGGATTGGTATGATTTATTGTATTTTGTGCCAACGTGTGTGATGAAGTGATGAGAGAAACTTTTGGACCCATTTGTGATGTTTTTCCTTGTGTGAATGAAGATGAACCATGTGTTATGGTTTTCACTTGTCTAAATAAATCTACTTGAGGTGGTTGACTTGTTTAATCTTGTTGAATGCTAGGAATGTAGCCTTGAGTACCTTGGGTAGAGGTAATGAGTTGAGATGATGGTGTAGCACAGAAATTTGTTCCATGGTGGTGCTACAAAAAATGAGTGGTATGTATGGATGCTGAGATATTTGAGGGATGGTGGTCTTTGTGGTACTCAATCTGGTATTAAAGTTCCTAAGTTTTGGTTGTTAACAAGTGGGTGCCCTTGAATTACAAGAAGTATTGAACCCACCTTAGTAGTCAAGGGTTGACTTGGTGCATGTGATGAAGAGGTTTGGGTAATAGATTGAACCACATTTTGAACTAATGGTTGCATGATGGATGCTTGAGGAGTAGGTGTCATGTTCCCAAAAGGTTGTTCTCTAATGGTTCTCAAATCAAAAGTAGAAGGGAGATTAGCTCCTTTTTCCAAGGCCAACATGTATTGGGTAGGGTTCAAATTCATCATGGTATTGACAAGGTGATGAGTTTTTGGGTCTTGTAATAGCTCAAGCAATTCATTTGTGGTCATCTCATGGGGATTGTTAGTGACATCCTCTATTTCAAATGGACCCCTTTCTTGAAAATAATGGGGTTGTTGAGCTAAATTTGATAGAGGATTTGTGGAAGATCTTGGATCAAATTCAGGCTGGTTTAAAGTACTCATGGTAGATGAATCTTTGTTTTGTTCCATGTCCTTCCTGTATTGTAATCTTATTTTTACAATAAATTTTGGGGATCAACCTTGGGAGTATTATGATGGGATTGGCATTTGCTCAAACTCTTGGGTTGATTCAAATTTAGGTAAAAGAGAGCCTCTAAGGTGTCTTAGGATCAACGATGATATGAAAGATGAAAGGGTGAGTGATATGGATGAGGAAGTTTCAAACTTTGGACAACACTAGATATTCGGTTTTATTTTTTGATGTTTGACGATTGATAATGAACTTATGAACCCTAAGATAGACTTGTGACCTTAGGATATATTTGTTCAATTTATGGATTGTTTGCTAATTTAACTAGGTGTGTGAAAAGGGATGCATTCCCACACACTTAGCTAAACAATGTGATTTGGTTTGATTTGATGATTACCCAATTCTAAGAGGTTGGTGTATCCAAATTTCTAAAGTTGTTTGTGAGATGAAATTGGAACCTAAGAAAATGGGGAAATAGATGAATGTATGATGTATTCATACCCACTTTCAAAGAGGCTCCACTCAAGGATAACCCTAGAGAATGCAAAGGAGATTAAAATCTAGAAATAGGGCTATCTTGGGGATTGAATGATAGCTAATGAGGGGTTCACCACCAATTATAAACTTGGAAAAGACAACGAGTTGGAAAACATAGTGTGAAATTAAGATGAATGCAAAATGACCTGGAAGATGTTGTAAAACACAATGTGATATGCAAACTAAATCTAAATGACCTAAGAAAGTGAAAAAAATGTAGTAAAAAGCTATGAGACTGGAAGTGTGCACCTGGAAGACTGGAGAAGACCGAATGGAGGTCTGGATCACTAAAAACTCTATTGTTGATGTTCACTGGGACTCATACGCTAGGCTAGAAAAATCAGTCTAGTTTTCAAGAAAATGTGTGAGAACAGGTTTCAACCAAAAGGGCATCCAGATCTGCAAAAATCTTGATCAATCCTGTATAGTGGGACTCATTCACCAATAGTGGCAAATCAATCCACTTCTTCTTTTCTGGAATTTCTAAAGTGGATTTTGTGCCTCTCGGTCTGCTCTACTCTTTTTGACTGGTTTTCAGATCCAAAACTACAAATTACCACCTGTAGAACTTCTCCAAGCTTCTCTAAGGCTTGATGACAACTTTAGGAATTTCAAAAAAATTCTCCAACTTTGCTTCTTGACAAATATGCAACACAGCCCAAACCCTTTCAATAAGGTGTTGCAAACATGTAAGTAATGGCTCCAACAGATGTAGACTTGGAATCTTGCTTGATGTTGATAGATATTGAATGAAGAACCTGCTTGAAACACAAATCCTACACCACAATTGTTAGCTCTAAAGCAACATGATGCAAGAAATCTTTGACATGATGAATGAAACTTGAAGATGTTGTAGAATGCTTAATAATCTACCCTTGAAATGCCTTGAAAGCTCTAGTGAATGCTCAAATGCTCTTGTAAACTCTTGAATGATTGTAAAATTTTGTAAGTGAGAATATGGGTGAAAGAACCTTGTATTTATACTTAATTATGCAAGAATTCCTGAAATTACAATACTACAAGCCGACATCAAATCTAGGAGAATCAAATCCCACCGAAAATTTGAATTAAATTTGAATTTTGGTCACACGGGACTCATTCGCCCAAGGTGGCAAATGAGTCCCATCACACATAATGTATGGGACCAAAAATGAAAAATATCTAGAAATTTGTGAAACCTGTATCGACGCCAAAAAGACCTAGGTGGGACTCATTTTCCCAAGGTCAAGAATGAGAACCATACACTAAATATGGTCCACACAAGTCAGGAACACCCAAATTATGATTGGTTACTAATTGGTGTTGAGATTATCTTCAACAAGATGCAATAAATGAGGCTTGTGGTTGCAAAATGAGGCCAATTAAAGCATAAGAAAGCCAAATTATTAATGATAAACCTTGAGGAATGTGAAAGTGTGTTATAACACTTTACAACACTCTGAATAAGGCAAGATTAAAGTTTATTATGATTAAAATTATGTTTATTATGCTTGGTTAATTGATAAAACCCTAGAAAAGTGTGAAAGTGTGTTACAACACTTCACAAAACTTTTGTGAGGCACCATTGAATTCAATTAGTTCACAAGGGCCCAAGACCTAATGTGAATATGTTATCCACATTACAACACTAAATCAAAGAAATATTAAGCCAAAATCACAAGGAGGGCCCAAACAAGTTAGAAAAAGTAGAAGAGTTTCTTTTTCAATGACTCCATTTAGCCCCCACTTTAGTAAGAGGATAGACCTACTTCAAACTCACACTAAAGTAGACAAACACATATCAAGAGGGGTTCCAATGTACTAATGCTATCAAGATGAGTTGATAACAATCAAGAGGGGTGATCAAGCCAACATGATCAAGATCCCAGAACAAACTAATGCAAGTACCAAGGAACACACATGAAAATGATATAAAGAGAAATGACAAAGCCAAGAATACACTGCCAAAGATGAAAAAGAGAAAAGAGGAAGATAAAAAGAATTAGATCAAGCTTCGACCATTTTTCCATCTTGATGTGGATCATATTTAGGCTATTTTTTTTGAAAAATGCATACTCACTCTGAGGCGATGGAACTTCTCGTTGTCCATCACATTAGAAGTCCTAAAAGGTGAGAAACATATACTCATGGTTGGTATGCACTCACACACACGCAAGTGGCTATGGGGAAAGTCATTCCTCAGATTGGGCTTCCCACTCAACCATACCAAAGTTACAAATCCTAATAACTTTAATAAGGTGCCACACAAAAATTATTTCCAAGCTTCATGAGGCAAGCAAAACTTTGTATACTTGGAGCTCATGAATAAATAGGATGGAACTACAGGTATGCAAGTTGTGTTATGCAAGGTAACCATATAACAACAAATTCAACATGCAAAGAATGTTCAAAGGAGTCTTGCTTAGTTCATGTGAGGTTTTTAACTTAGGGAACATTGTGCCTAATGTCTCCAAGAGAGGACCAATCAAAGAATAGAGAATTCACAACTTAGGGGATGTAGTGCGTCACATCAAGCAACTAAGAGGAATGCAATATGCTAAGAGAGATCATGCTCTTGGAGGACATTACACCCAATGTCATCCACAAAGTGGAAAACACATCGTATGAAGTAAGAAGGCTACACTAAGAACCAAGAAAAATAAAAATGCAAAGGAATAATGCCAATGTATGCCCCCACTTTAAAGAAATTTCTAAACACCATATTGTGAGCAATTACTTTAAAGTAGCAAATGAAAAATACAAACAAGAAAAGAAGACATGATATCCAACTTGGTAAGCCCTACACCAAGTCATATGTTTCCAAGTAAAGCTATTTCATGTGAGAGAAAAAGAAAAGAAAGGGTTTCACCCAAAAATTGAAACACCAAACACATAAGGGATCTATGGATTTGGGGTCAATATGTTCTTTTCTACAATAATATTAGAGAGCTTGGAACTGTCATCATCCCCCAAATACACATAGAACTGGAATAATGACACAAAGAGAGTGAAAAAAAAGAAAAACCTTTTGGGTCAACATGGAAGAAACATGAATGTCTCGATGTCTTACATCATCCCCAAAAGGAAAACACAAGACAAATGAAAACAAAGAAATTGAAAAGGAAAAAAGGAAAAAGAAAATCCTTTGGGTCAACATGGAGGATACATAGGGTGTCTCGACACCTTGTGTCATCCCCAAAAGGAAAACACAAGACAAATGAAAAAGAGAAATAAAGAAAAAGGGAAAGGAAAAAGGAAATCCTTTTGGGTCAACATGGAAGATACATAGGGTGTCTCAATTCCTTGCATCATCCCCAAAAGGAAAACACAAGATAAATGAAAAAGAGAAATAAAGAAAAAGGAAAAGGAAAAGGAAAAGGAAAAGGAAAAAGGAAAGCCTTTTGGGTCAGCATGGAAGAGACACAGGGTGTCTCAATGCCTTATGTCATCCCCAAAAGGAAAACACAAGAAAAAAATGAAAAAGATTAAAAAGTGAAAGCGATGCACGACATAGAGAAGAATGAAGGTACAAATAGAGGAATGCCACGAAGAGAGAAAATAAAACATAATGTCACGAGGAATCACATTACACACATACAATTAGACAAAGACAAATGAAAAAGAAATAAAGCAAAAAGGCTAGTAAAGAAAATGCGAGTCAACCTATGAGCAAGTCATCTGCCTCTCAATCATGTTTTGTATATACCAAAGGTGGGAAACTAGCCAAAGGGACAAGAGAAAGTGTCAAACTAGGAGAAGCACCTGGAGATTTTTCATTTAAGCTCATCAAAGAGGAGAACAATGTATTCAATTCATTATGCACCTCTTCAATAATTTTAGCAATCTCGTCATCTTCATCTAAGTTGCGAAGGATAATGTCCATGAAAGAGTTCAACTCTTGTTGTGGAGGTTGCATTGAATTTTATTTTTTCAGCTAGGGAGGAGGGTTATCATGCATTGCTTCAGTCAATTTTGGATCTTGATTTTATTTATTTAATTCTTCATGTAACCTATGAGCAAAGGCACGATGTCAACACCTATGCTCTCTAGCACCTTTGTTTCTTTTGGTTTTGTTCTCAAGTTGCATTTGTGTAGGAGTGGGTTGATCAACCGTAGGTTTCTTTTCTTCCCTAAGGGGAGGAACAAAAGGGACCATAGGAGGTTTTTCATCCACTTTCTCTTTGACCTTATAAATTTGTTTTAGTCTAGGAGGTGTTATGGGGTTGATTTCCTTGTCTCGTGGTCATTTGTAGGATGCAAGTGAAGTTTCTATTTTCGGTTGGTCTTGGTTGTTTGGCTCTTGTTTAGGTTCAAGCATGGTTTCATCAAGGATGGTGGGTTCAAATATTTTGGAGAGACAACTCAACTATCTTCTTTGCCTTGAACTTTTGATAGGACAAGAAAAAGAAGTATTCTCGAGGTTTTATAGGTTCCATGGGTTTGGGCCAAAAGGCAGCTAGGGAAAAATTTCCTTTGGAAGACAAGGGATCAAAGCTACTATGGGGGATAGTAAATATTTCATTGTCAAAAGGAAACTTTAAACATTTATGCACAACCGAAGGGACAACTTTCATGGAGCGAAGCCATGGGTGGCCTAGCTTCAAAAAAAATTGGTCCAATTGCAGGATGATGGAGAATGTGACATCTAATATTTTTTGCTGTATCTGCAATGGTAAGGTGATCAATCGTATCATAGGGAAAGAAAAACCATTGTGTTTCTTGATTCGTGCTTTCAGATTATTATATTCATCTTGATAAAGTTCATGCAAAAGTAAAAATTCCTTGGTGATCGCGTTCTCTCCACAGACGAGATCTATTAATATCCCATCAGTGGGCTTATCATAGATATAACCGGCTATGTAAAGAGGATCATTGGGAAAATTTTTAAGTATGTCCTTAGAGGTGAAAGCAATGTCAAGAGAGCTCTTAGGTTGGCCCTTACGAGGGATGACATGTATTGTTCCTGTTGATGGGTTTTTTGTGACCGCACCAACAAAAAATAAAGTTTCCAATAGATACTATATCCTCTCTTGATCAAAGTATTCCGCATGCTAATATTGCAAGAAAGTTCACGTGTTCAACTCCAAGGTTCCTTTATGCAGTGGATAGTCTCAGATGGCTTGATGTGATTTTCTGGTATCACAAGGAGACTTATGCAATTGTTCAACAACATACAACAGACTAAGTGAAAGGGGGTTGTATGAGACTTGAAAGATTTTCCAGGTAAGTGCAAATTTCCTAATACTAACCGGAAATGTACTAAATTGAATGGATGCAGGGATTAGAAAGCTAAGGAATAATCTAGGCACGAGACGTGGAGATCAACACCAACAAACTTCAACAAAACTTCGCTTTGCCTCATGGTGGACAGCTTCCATGGAGTCGGTGCAATCTTCAAGGGGTGGCTAAAGATTTTCATATTACAATTCAACATGTAAATACCATCACGATGACGCATACAAACATGCCAATCATAATTGAAGTTAAGTACAAAATATTCCATTCGACCACACAAGGAAAACTTACCATCAGTAAGTTCGCTAGTGGTATGGATTTAAACAAAGCTTACTAAGATCAAGTACCACATTCCACAACTATCATCTATTTGCATGAAATGAAATCTACTTTACTCTGAGCTACTTTAAGATTCTATTGTGAATTATAAGGACAAAGAAATCTTGCTAGGTGCTCACAACAAAAGAAACAATCATCATCAATGAAACTCTTTTATTTATGAGAGTGTTCACAACAACTTCTTACAAAGCTTTCAATGGAAAAACTTTCCTTCTTCTCCAATCTAAACTACCAATCTATGCTATCAATCTACACTATCAGTCTCTTTGTTCTATGTATGATGTCTAATCTAATCAATTAAAAATGAAGGGAGATGCCCCTTTTATAGATGGCCTAGTACAATGGATGACTTAGCTTACAATCAGCTGGATGGCCGAGATCGTGCTACCCCAACCCTAAACAAGATTCATCCTAAAAACTGCCACCAAGAGGAGTGGGGTAATAAATGAACAGTAGATTCTCCACTCTCTCATGAAGTCGCAATGGGAAATTAATGTCCACCATCATCATCTAGAAGATTTTTTTTTGCAAATGTGTTCGCATTGTTCTTTCTTTGAATATGAACTAGATGAGTATGATCAACACTGCTTCAACTTCTTGAATGGAAAACACGTTCCCAATCTGAAACTCCAAGACTACAACTTCTTCCTCCTACCTGATGATGAATTTCCTCCTAGTTTTCATTGCATCTTGACCTGTGTGAAGCATGCCAAAGAACATCTTCTAGGTCATTGTCGAAGAAGGACTTCACACTTAAGAACAATTCTTCTACTTTGTTCTTCAATCTGTCATGATGTTAGTCTCCAATGCCTGGGCCTTCATCCTTTCCTCCATCCTGAACTTGAAATATTTTCTTGTCTTGGATTCAATCATTCCTCCTTGCCACTCGCCTGACTTCGTTAGTTGTATATTGGATTTAGAACAAAAATCCAACACTTAGCCATTTCTTCCAACCTCTCCCTTCATGATTTTATCTCCTTCCAAAGTCGTAATATTGTCCCAGAGTATCTGCTCCATCACTTCAAGTCCTCCCACTTTGGTCATGGCGTTCATCCTACAAAACAAACAAAAGAAGAGCATCAAAACACATAATATAAATCCATTTTACTTACTTGATTCCCATGTTTTGATCTCCAAGGTCTGAGTGATCTAGGATCTTATAGGGTTCATCATTTTTCTCTAGCAAACCTTGTTCTCTTCATAACTTTTCAACATCCGTGTGCTAGGGTGCATATCATCTTGATATTTGAGTTCCGCTTCACCTTCGAATTCACCATGCCTTAGACAAATTTCCCCTCCCTCAGGGTTCATTTAGAAGGCTTTGCTTCGTTACCTATCTTAGAAAATTTTCATATCTTCACTTTGGCTTGGAAAACTAATTCCCCCATAAAAAATTCCATCAAAAATCACCTAGGCGTCCAACTTCAATTCATAATCCAAGGCGATTTATTTTCAAAAAAATTTATTTCATTGCCTTAGAAATTTTTTATGTTTCACCTAGGAAATTTCATCAAACAGGTGCCCAGTTAAAATCTTCACTTTAAAATCTCTAGGTAAGGCGTGGAGAGTTTTGAAATCATATCCCTGTAGAAAATATCCAAGACCCAGAAAAATATTTCCCCTCAAAAAATATTTTTCATGTGTACACATGTAAAGGGGTACATTTAATTTTTCACATCCTTGAAAAATATTTTCTTACTAATGTTCATCTTGACCTTTTCAACCTTGGGTGCATCTGGGTTGTCTGCTTCACATTTCAATGTCTTGGAAAAATTTCTAATCACCTCCTTAACTTGGGCATACTTGATAAGGCCATCTCCCATGTCATCTTTTCCTTAGAAAATATTTGCAAACAACTTCTCCGTGAGGGCGCATTTACTAGGTAGCACTTCCATTTTTATGCCTTAGTCATTTTTCAAGTTGTCTCTCCAAGGTGGGCACATTTAGGAGGTGGTGCCTCCACTTTAATAATTAGAAATTTTCTCAACCCCCACTCTATTCCTTGCTAGGCGCATTTGGAAGGGTCTATAGGAATTTTCCCATGCCTTAGGCTTTTTTCTTAGTCAACTTTACCATGGGCGCATTAGACTAGGTGCACAAGAATTTTCCAAGACTTAGAGTATTTTCTTGCCTCCTTCTATGCTAGGGCGCATTTCAAGGGTCATCAAGGAATTTTCTTACACTTAACAACTTTTCATTCTACCCCAGCCAACTTGGGCGCATTTGAGGGGTCATGGAGGAATTTTTTTCACTTAGAAACTTTTTCCAACCCCCAACATGAGCATGGGCGCATTTCACTAGTGGAGGAATTTTTTTACACTTAGAAATTTTTTAAACATCCTCCATGGCAAGGTGGGCACATTTCAAGGGGTGAGGCAGAATTTTCATTTGACTTAGACAATTTTTTCAAGCCTCTTCACCTTGGGCGCATTTGGGGTGTCCAACTTCCATTTTGCAAGACTTAAGAACTTTTCCAACCACCTTCCTTGAGATGGGTGCATTTTGATGGGTCTACTTCCAATTTTTCATACTTAGAAACTTTTTCCAAGCATCCACCTTTCCAAGGGTGCATTTCATGGGTGGAGCTTCCACTCTTGTGATACTTAGAAAACTTTACTCCCCCTACTCCTTGATGGGAGCATTTAGGAGGGGGTACTTCCATTTCAACACTTAAAAACTTTTCCCACCCTCGCACATTGAAGTTTGGGCGCATTTCACAGGTGATGGAGGAATTTTCATGCCTTGGTAAGTTTCATCACCTCCTCTTCAATTTTGGTGCATTTTAGGGGGTTTCAGGGAATTTTCAAAATTTCTCACATCTCCTGCCTAGCTTTCTATTTTTAGAAAGTTCTCTGATTTCCATGCTTCTGCAACTTTGATTGACTTGAAATTCATGCCACAGGATCCTCGTGGCTTGTTTGACCTGTTCAAATTGCTGCCTCATGTTGACTTGCTATTTATAGCCTATAGGTGACTTACTATAAATAGTAAGCACTTGATTTTAGAACTCCTACAACTCTATTCGACGTGAAATTTACTACATGGGGTCCTTGTGGGTTAACTGACCTGTCCACACTGGTGCCTCACGCTGACCTGTTATTTATAGCCTGTAGGTGACTTACTATAAATAGTAAGTGTTCAGATTGCCTGCAAATTTTACTAGTGGATTGCTTAAAGGATGTTGATTGTGATGGGATAGATTAGTTTTCAGTCTTCTCGAGTTTTACCCCTCATTTTGAGTCCCAAAGATAGAAACCCTAATCTAACTTGCATGTAGCTCAAATGATCTCACTTTGACCCTGTTTCTGTTACATGTCGCTCTCTTGGTGATACTAAAGTGTTGGGTGGTTGTTTGAGTGATCCGACTAAAAATAGTAAGTGTTTGAAAAAGTGACCAATCAACTATTAGATGAGTTTGCATGCCACATTGCTCGAGGGGTCTCAAAAAACCTAGTAAATTGGTCAACATGTGAGCACTGGCTAAAAATAGTAAGTTCTTGAAAAATGATCAACTCTACTTGCATGTTACCTCGTTGCGTAGCTCTTGAAAAACCCATAAAGAATATACTGACATGCGCTAGAAAATATTGCGTGCAAACCCTAAAATAGCCTCTAAAGCCAGAATTGTTGAAAGTCAGTATCTCGTTTTGCATGTTACATCATCGCGAAGGTCTCAAAAAACCCACAAAGAATCTCCAGACATGCATTGGAAACTCCAACATGCAAACCCTAAAATTGGCTTCAAGGCCCGGACTTATTTTAAATAGCAAGTTGTTAGATTCAGCTCAAAATTTGTGGGTAGGCAGCTCAGAGTGTTCTAAGTGCAGTGCAATAGTCAGAATTTCCAATAATGCCGAGAAGATGTCCAAGTTAAGCACTTACTAAAAATATTAAGTGGTCAGAATTCAATGAAATTTCGGTGGGAACCTACTGGAGGCTATCCTACTGCATTTCCAAGCTCAAATCTTGACTGGTTCACTCAGATTAACCCCAAACTGGCTAGAAGAATGCAAACCTTAATTCTACAGACTTAGCCAAAATTTCAATTTAGCTCCAAAGATGGGCACATCCTTAGAAAGACATGTGGAACAAAAGAGAGAATACAACAAAACGAACCAAAAACCAAGCCAAAAGACCTGAACAAAGTAAAACATTAGGGGGTCCCCATCTTGAATGGGGCAATGAGTGAAAAGGTCACAACAGTTCCTACCATTTCATCGATAGGATTGACATTGATAGCATTATTTAGAATAGAATCATTGTTTTCATCATTTGTATCAACATCCATCACATCCTTCTTTATAGTTTCACTTGCTTTGAGAAATGAAATATTATGCTTGTGAGTTGGGTTGGTGAAAATTTGTAAGTTTTGGTTAGGAGGAGCAACAAACTTATTTCCTTGATCACTAACACCTCTAATGGATAGATGGATAGAATCAATGAGGTCTTGTACAAGGTGTTTAAGATGCTTGCAATGTTTCCATGTCATGTCTATTTTGTCGATGGTAGTGGAAATAAGCATTTGATTTGAAGTTCAGTGGTAAAGGCTTATTAGGGTAAAGTGTCTAACAGAAGGTAAGGTAATCATTTCTTGGTCTAGAAGTTGGGACATTGTGTTTTGAAGGGTATTGGGAAAGGGAGTGAATTGTATTTTGGGGTCTCCATAGCTAAAGGGGATCAAGGCTTTGACAACAACTACTTGGTTATTAACATTTTGAATTGGTTGTTAAGGGTTAAATTGAAGGAACCCTTTATTTTTTTTTCTAAAAGGTTGGGGATTGTTTTGGTTTGGAGGATCAGATCTCTCAATTCGACTAGAAGTGAACCTTGTATCTCAACTACTAACCGAATTTTGATAATCACAGAGGGAAGTGCGCAAGTGCATGAAGGATGGGAATTTCATCATGGTCAACCTACCTTGGATTTTACTTTGCAAATTTTCTATGAACATCTTTTGAAGGTATGGGTTGGGGAATTCGACATCGATTTGGGAATAAAGCGATTAGTAGCGTGAGATAAAATCAATTATCTTTTCATCCTCTTTTTGCTTGCATCTCATCAAATCCACCCAGAAAATTTTGGGAGTCATATGCACTTGGAAATAGTTTACAAATGCATCAACAAGTTCATTGAATGAACAAATTGAGTTGTTCGATAAAGAAGAGAACCACTCCAAGGCGATATCTTTCAAGGACCTAGGGAAAAGTTTCACCAACAATTTGTCATCAAGGACAAAGTCACTATATAAGGCAGTGTAGGCATTAACATGGTTAGAAGGATCTCCCTTCCCTCTGTATTTCTCAAATCTAGGCACCTCTACACCTTGTGGGATCAGTGTTCATAATATCTCCAAGGAAAATGGACTACTTTTGACATAATATGTAGGTGGACCAGTTTGATTCTGGTTTATGGTGGAAACTTGCTTTTGAAGGGATGAAACAGTTTGGAAAAGTTGTGTTATGAGAGGGTCATTTCTTGTGTTATGAGATGGGAGTGAAAGTGGTGATGGAGTGTATGTGGTTGTAGGAAAAGTGAATGTAATGCTTAAAGGTGGTAAGGTAGGAGATATAACTTGCGATGCCACATAGGAACTAGGGATGCTAGCAAGAATACCCAGGGAAGGAATCACATTACTAACTTGTTGCATTATTGTTGTGACTTGAGGGTTGGTATCTAGGTTGGTATTGAGGTAATTGTTGAGGGAGGAGGAATTTGAGTTCCTCCTTGGCTTGTGACATTGCTTGTGGGTAAAAGACAACTAGTGGTTGAGGAAAGGTGCTTGCCAAAGATTTGAACTACTTTTTTTATGAGGTCGAGGCCATTGTCCCTTTCAATTATGTGGTGAATATTTTCTATTGTGGGAATTGTAGTGGTTGAAATGTTTTCAAGGCTTATTTCATGTTGTAAAGTTATTAGGTCCTCATGAATATGAATTATGTTTTCTTGCAAGATTTTGTCATCCCTTGGTTCAACTTGCACAATATGTGAAGGCAAGGAGTTGCTAAGGGTGTTATCCATGCCTAGTGTACTATTATCAATACTAGGAGTGGAAGCTCAAAATAACCCAAGATCCATAATGATTGTGCTATCGCGGGATCACATGAGTCTCAAACTTCTTCTCACTATGGTATTAGCAATAGGACACCAAACACTCTTGCAAAGGCTATTAAATGTAGGGTGAATACAAATGCAATGCAATCTAATAAGAATAAAATTCTTATAACTGAAATGCAAAAACAACAAACAAAAACTCATAAACTGAACTATAAATGCCAGAAAATGCAGTGAAAAATATGCAAAGGGATTGATTCGCCCTAGGTGGTGAATGAGTCCAGGTACTAAATTTTTTGAGAATTTTCAAAAAATTTGAATTAAATTTTATGCTTTTTATGTTTTCTGATGCAAATGCAGAATTTTACTGATTTTCAATGAAATTAAATGCAATCATGCAAGCTAAATGAGCTTTTCACTAATAAAAAATGTGAAACCCTAGAATGCAAATTAACCAATGCAAAACCTAATGCAATGTTAATGCAAGCTAAATCTAGGATGTAAATGCACTCTGAATCAGAATAATGATGTCCTAAATGTAGGTTCAACAAAATGGAACTGAAGAAAATGGGGGAATAGATGAACAATGTACTCACACCCACTTTCAAAGAGGCTCCACTCAAGGATAACCCTAAACATCTCAATACAAAGGAGATTGAAATCTAGTAATAGGGCTATCTTGGGGATTGAATGATAGCTAATGAGGGGTTCACCACCAAGTGTAAACTTGGAAAAGACAATGAGTTGGAAAACACAGTGTGAAATTAAGATGAATGCATAAGGACCTAGAAGATGTTGTAAAACACAATGTGATATGCAAAATAAATCTAAATGACCTAAGAAAGTGAAGAAAATGCAGTAAAAATCTATGGGACTAGAAGTGTGCACTTGGAAGACTGAAGAAGATAGACTGGAGGTCTAGATCACTAAAAAAATCTAATGTTGATGTTCTCTGGGACTCATACGCTAGGTTGGGCGAATCATTCCAGTTTTAAGGAAAATATGCGAGAACAGGTTTTAGCCAAAAGGGTATCCAAATCTGCAAAAAAAATTATTAGGATTGTATAGTGGGACTAATTCGCCAATAGTGGTGAATCGGTCCACTTTTTCTTTTCTAAAAAAATTGAAGTGGATTTTGTGCTTCTCGGTCTACTCTGCCCTTTTTGATTGGTTTCCGGATCTGAAACTACAAATTATCACCTATAGACCTTCTCCAAGCTTCTCCAAGGCTTGATGACAACTTTAGGGATTTGACAACTTTTCTCCAACTTTTCTTCTTGACAAATCTGTGACCTAGCCTAAACCCTCACAATAAGGTGTTGCAAACATGTAAGTAATGGCTCCAATAGATGTAGACTTGGAATCTTGCTTGATGTTGATAGATCTTGAATTAAGCACTTTCTTGAAACACAAATCCTACACCACAATTGTTAGCTCTAAAACAACATGATGCAAGAAATCTTTGACATGATGAATGAAACTTGAAGATGCTCTACAATTCTTGATAATCTACCCTTGAAATGCCTTGAATTTTCTTGTGAATGCTCAAATGCTCTTGTAAACTCTTGAATGCTTGTAAAATTTTCTAGGTGAGAATATGAGTGAAAGAACCTTGTATTTATACTTAATTATGCAAGAATTCCCGAAATTAAAACACTACAAGCCAACATCAGATCTAGGAGAATAAAATCCTATTAGAAATTTGAATTAAATTTGAATTTTGGTCACATGGGACTCATTCACCCAAGGTGGCAAATGAGTCCCATCACACATAATGTATGGGACCAAAAATGAAAAATGTCTAGAAATGTGTGAAACCTACATCAGGGCCAAAAAGACCTAGGTGGGACTCATTTTCCCAAGGTAGTGAATGAGTCCCAAACACTAAATCTAGGCCACACAAGCTAGGAACACCCGAATTATGACTAGTTACTAATTAGTGTCGGGATTATCCTCGAAAAGATGTAATAAATGAGGCTTGTGGATGAAAAATGAGGCCAATTAAAGCATAAGAAAGCTAAATTATTAATGATATGCCTAGAGGAATGTGAAAGTGTGTTACATCACTTTACAAAACTTGAAATAAGGCAAGATTAAAGTTGATTATGGTTAAAATTATGTTTATTATGCTTAGTTAATTGATAAAACCCTAGAAAAGTGTGAAAGTGTGTTAGAACACTTCAAAACACTTTTGCAAGGCACCATTAAATTCTATTAGTTCATAAGGGCCCAAGACCTAATGTGAATGTGTTACCCACATTACAACACTAAATCAAGGCAACATTAAGCCAAAATCACAAGGAGGGCCCAAACAAGTTAGAAAAAGTAGAAGGGTTACTTTTTCAGTGACTCTAGAAATGACAAATGTTTTGTTTTGGATGGAAAGATTGATTTGATCCTAATATGAACCTAAGAGGGTTTTTTTACAAGACCAAGGTGTTGAAGAACATGCTTTTCCCTAGGAGTACATTAAACCAAAAAAGATCAACGTTTTCTTGAAGGGCCATATGTTTTGAACATAAGACAAAAGATAAACATGCACTTGTGTGGGGTGTTAGAACTGTAAAATTTTAAAAAATTTATAGTCGATTGTATTCATGAGTTTCCAAAATAAGTCCTCATCATGAGCATAAATTTCCCACCTCATAACTCTGCCCATATTTTTGTCATATGATCCATTGGAATCCATCTAGTCCTATATATTTCATTGTATTACCCATATCGGCAAGAGAGGGTGAAGGTCTCCCCGATCCATTTCACATCATTACTAATGTATGTTTTTGTAACCTATTGGCAGGACACATTTTATTGTCTCAGCGATAGAAGAATCATATCGACAAGAGAATTATTATTGGGATGAGTCATAACGAACTCATATGTGTCTAACTGACCATCGCATGGAAAAGATTTTCGGCCAAACTAATGTTATTGAAGTGAGGTCTTACCGAAGGCATTAGATCTTTCCGATAAAGCGTAAAGGGATTCCATCAAAAGACTATCGGGATGAAGTCATATAGTCTTTTCGACTCAGATGTCACACTGATAAAGATATGCATCGACATGAGTTCCGCTAAATATGAAAGTTACACCGATGAAATACTTCAAGGAGAGTCTCACTGAATAGAATATATTGGAGAAACAGGTTCGGCGAGACAATTGGCATCGGTATGAGTCTTTTTGTGTTTTCAAAGTCACACCAAGGTGTGGTTCCATAGGCGAAAGTATGATTATGTCTTAGCGACCAGAAAGTTACCATGAGGTGTATCTCGATAAGACATAATGCAATCTATGAGACATCTCCTCGACTCAAAATTGTCACAACGACATATAAAACTAAAGCGATACTTGTTGGTAAGACTTCAAGGTTTTGGGGAGACTACAAGATGTTTTGGAAAAAGTTTTTGATGAACGTTGCAAAGGATATCACCCTAGATTTGAAAATTTCTCATCGACAAGACATTTGATGAGACAGTGTATATTCAAATAAGTCTTCATTCGTGCCTCAACTGACACATTAATGGAGCAATGAAACATAACAGGGAGAATTCAATTGAAAGCATTTTTGTTGAATTGATAGAAGAAGAATTAGCAAGGTGGACGGAACTAGGGCATTCTTTCATTCTGAAGGCTTCAAGCAAATATAGTAAGTTTTACGTCTTAATTCCTCTGGTTTTAATTACTATGATTTTGAGGAAATGGAGTCCCCTAGCTCTTGTAAGGAATATTGAGTACAAATCATTTATTTTAGATGGTGAATTCATAAATTCACCTGAATTTAAAGCATTCTTGTACAAGCAAAAAGGAAAAGAAATAAGGGAAAGGGTTGATGATGTTACTACAAGGAATGAAGATAAATTACTGAACCAATTGAGGAAATGTGTGGATGAGGAGATGACAGGTATGACCCCTAAAAAGGGAAGAGAAATGTTGGAAAAAGATGGTGTCATGATCTTTCCTAGGCTAGATCTCAGTTCTGCACTTGTCTTTGATAGTTTCTTGAGGGACAACAATGCTACACACAAGCTTGAAAAAGAAAACGTAACAGAAGTGTATGCTGGATTCAAATATAATAAAGATGAAGGATCATTGATGATTTGCGCCTTATACCCACCCCATAGGAAATTAGTAGTTATTGACATAGAAAAAGCATTCAGACATGTCATGAATTTAAAGGTTGGGGAAGCTGATCCTGTGGCTACTACAAAAATTGGAGTTAATATTGCAAAATTGAACAAAGCACAAATTCAAATGTTGATAAAAGAGAGGGAAATGCACAAACTAAATAATGAAAAGATGTTGAGAGAAAATTACAAATTAAAGGATTTATTAGGCATTACGATGAGGTCAACCAAGATTCTTACTCAAGGAGAAAGCTCTCAGTCAACAGATCATTGGGAAGGATCAAGTGTATACTCTCAAGGAAGATATGATGCACTTGTAGCAATAATTAAGAAGAGGCAGGAAAGTTTAACATCTTGGCTAAATAAACTCTGGGGAAAGTATTCTCATACGCTTGCTGCATTAAAGGAACATGAAAGGATGAATGAGCAGATTATGGAGAAGTTTCAAGAATTGAACCAGAGAGATGTCGCTAATAGTGCAACAATTGAAAATGCAAATCATTTTATAAATAGGCACCGAAACTTCTATGCAGAATTGCAGGGGGATGCGCAAGGATTGATAGATGTTGCTAAGAAAACATCGACCACATTCTCTGATGATAGAGGAGAACTAAAGGAAGTGACTAGATGGAGGGATGAGAATGAGTCGAAGCTGCGTGAAATCCTGAAGGTTGCCACTGCTAAAAACATGACATTGGAGGATGCGAGCGAGCAGTATGAAAGGATGATCAAGATGGAGATTTCAATTCAGAATGCTATTGGAGATGTGGATACACATGAGCACTGGGATTATTTGGATCATCTAACTAAAACTCATTTGTGGCTAAACAAGGATTAATTATCCTTTAATCTATTTGTTATGTAAACATATGACATTTCTGAAAGGATGCATCCTTTCATATATTTGATGTATAAATATTTGTTTCAGAAACGAAATAGAGGACAAGTAGAATAGGATAGAAGATAGGATAGCAAAAATACAATAAAATACAATGTTTCACAAATATGAGACTATGATGCATATTTGAAATTATGGAGATATCAATGGAAATCATTTAATATGGTGCAGTTGTTTCTGGTATCAGTTGTTTATTGTTTCTATTGAAAGCATTATTGAAGTTGTCTCCAAAGTTGGTGTTTTCTGGTTATTTAAATTGGTGTAACAAGTTTGCATCCAATTTATCAGCGCACATTTGTTGTGTCTGTATGATCAATTAATTGGTTCTTTCAAGTAAAGATTAAATCCTTTAAGTTGATCATAGTAATTAGAGAATGTCAGTTGGATCATTAAGAAGAACTCAGTAATCATAACCTTGCATGTTTATACAAGTTATAAACTAAATCATATGTTGAACAACTTGAATGCTTGCCAGAAAGAAGTAGTAGTTTTAGGTTTCTTTTGACTCCGCACACCCTATAAGGCACTGGTCTCTGTAGTTTCATCATTTGGTTTTATTCAATTCCTTTTTTACATCTGTTAACCAAACATATTAGGATTTAGTTTTAGAATATTGCTATACAATTTATACCAAATTTTATTTCATTTGTCCACTTCAATTTTCCATCGTGGGAAAAACATTTCAAGAGAAATAAGCAAGTCAAGTCTGCCTCATTCATATAGGTACACCCACCTAGGTCAAGCATCACCGGAAGAGTAGAAAGCTTAAATCATTTGGCTTTGTTTGTTACCCTAAAGCGTACCAAGAGATTGGAAACCTCGTGAGGCATTCCACCGGTGTTTTTGAGAGCTAACATGGGGTTCAATTGATTTAATCTTGATTAGTGAGGTTACTTTTACCACATCTAATGTATTGATTAAGTTTTCAAACTAAATTTCTATAACTTTCAATGAATTTCATTCCACAAAGCTCAATATGTGAAAATCTAGAGGTTTAAGCTATAGTTCCCTAGGTTTACTTTGGAATAAATGTGGATTGAGATATGACCCAAACATTATGAATCCTCAAAGTTATTGTTTTGAAAAAAACAAGATATCTTTAAGGGAATGTAATAATATAGGGCTTAATAAAGGTATCCACACTTAGGTCCAAAGGGTTTGAAATCTTAATGCCAATGTTCAATGTTTGTTTAAATTATTTTGAATCCAAGAAATGTGTTTGATGTCCAAGGTAATGGAGATATTTTGCAAATCTTCTTCATAAGATTCATTTTGTAAGTTCACAAAAGACAATCATTACAACCTAGAATAGGTACATTGTTTGAGGTGGGCCTACCTCATGCCCTAAAGGGATGATTTTACATGCAACTTATGGAGGAGACAAATAGAGGTATATCACCACCTCAAGCTTTTGTACAAGATAATAAACTCTTAAGTTTTATGCCTCAACCATAAATCAGACTTGGTAAGTAACTTCTCAAAAGTTAATTCCAATGCACCATTTTCAAAGAATGTTTGAGAAAACTTGGTTGGCCTCTACACAAAGTTTTTAATGACATATCAAGAACACCAAGATTTATAAATCACTTGCAAGACACTAAAGACTCTAAGACATTCATTTCCGACCCATATGTCTAGACATGGATTAGGTGCACTATGTTATTCCGCCGTAGATTGAAGCTACTATTTTTCAAGTTTGCAACCTTTATATAGCCTACTGGTAAATGTGCTTTATTGAGAGTCACTTAGATGAGTTCTCCATTGCGAGATGTATCTCATTAGTAGTCCCTTTCTTAATAAGAAAAATGCTATTTCTCTTCACCCAAGATTGCACGAAGTGCAACGGGAGAGGATACATAGCAAGTTCTTAGGGTGACCAAAAAAGAAAGTTTTGTAACCTTAGAATGTTTCTCTTCATCCAAGATCACATGAAGCATAAGGGGAGAGGATACACACTAGAAGTTTACACATATAGCAAGAACAACAAATAATCATTCATTTTAACCCATATTGCAATAATGAATTCATTTTAAATAGCACCAATGAAAGTGTTTGTTTGTGTTCAATTTTAACCAACTTTCAAAAGATCATAGCAATAGTAAATTTTAAAGTTCAAATCAAATCAAGTTGTCCTAAAAAATGAAAGGAAAACAACATATGGTGGGTTATTTCCCCATGAGTTTTTGAAAACACTATTACATTGAATATTAAATGTTTTTTAACTTCAAAGCTCCATGCTCCTCTTTAAACTTGCAATAGCGACCCTGTGTTGTCAATAGTGGTGTTGCTTTATCAATAGCAGCATTTTTTGTCAATAGCAGTGATATGCTGGAAATAGTGACACTGTGTTGGAAATAGCGACATTGTGTTGGCAATAGTGACATTGTGCTGGCAATAGCGACACTCTAGTGAAAGGGAATAGCAATGCTCTGTAGTAAATAGTAAGCTCAATGGTGACTCTGTATTGGAAAAGGTGGTGTAATATCAAAAGTGATGCTCTGGTGAAACTTGCAAGTTCACAAAAAAATAGAGAAGTCAATAGCGATGAGTTATCAAAAGTAGTGCAATAATAAAAAAGAAAAAGTGATTAAGTGCATCAAAAGTGATGCTATATTCCAATAGCGGTGTTTTTTATGAAAGTGACATATTTCTTTGCAACAATGGTGCTATTTTCAATAGCAACACTCTAGTGATTTCAATAGTGATGTGTTTTGGAACCTGCAAAATATGTGAAACTAAAGGAAAAAATGTCAAAATTAAGTGGTTAAGCCCAACTTCTAGCGCCAAAATGTAAGCATGATCATAACCTGAGCCAAACATGATTAAAAAAATTAAAATTAGTCGCATTAGCTAAGTTAAGTCATATTCCCTATGAGATTCTTGAAAGCATAAACATGGAAACCATTGACACAAAACAAGAAACAACAAGCAATGTATGAATGAAATCTATCTAAATGCCCCAAACCTCATCCCATAGGGGGATTGGTGCCATATTGATATGAAATAATAGCCATTTTCTAATCCCTTTGATGAAACAAGCCTCAATATTGTGGCTTATGGATGAAGGTTGATGCAAGATGTGAGCTAAATGATGAAAATGGATGAGAGCAAGTATGGAATTGAGTAGCATAACTTTTCTTCAAGAAGTGGATCCCTTTCTCATAGAAGTGAGTTTTATTTATAGGTAAAATGGTTGAATCAAGGGTTGAGATTCATTTTCCCAATCAATGGTTGCAAATTGACGACAGGATTGAATGATGATTAGCCTTATGACAAGTGCCACAGGGAGAAGAGATGTGATGGAGAAGTGTGAGCATGTAAGGAGTAAAGCCTTGTGGGTGAAAAAGTAAAGGCTTGTGGGTGAAGGATATTAAGGCTCATGTAATAGGAGTAAAGGCTTATGTAAGAGACAAGATTGCTTTTGTAAGAGCCATTAAGACTTGGGTGGGAGAAAAGATGGCTTGTGTAAGAGCCATCAAGGTTTGGGTGTGAAAAAGTCAATGAAGGGAGTAAATGAAGAAGGAATATTCTATATTCCCATGCAAGTGTGAGGGAAAATATCCATTTAATTAATTTGAGAAAATTAATTAATTGTACAAGTTGGAGTTAATAAACCATGGGTTTATTAATTTGAATGGAGTTAAATGTTGGAGAATGGACTAATGAGGATTAGAAAGTAGATAAGGTTAATTAATCATATTGATTAACTTAGGTGTGCTTTAGGAGATTTTAGAGGAATGTGGGAAATGTTAGCTTTAATTAAATAGTTAGAGTTATTTAATCAAATGGAAAGGCATAGGAAGTTTAATTAAATAATTTGCATTATCTAATTAAATGGGATGAAAATTAGTATGAAGGGGGATGAATTAATCAAATAAAATTGATTATTTGATTAATAGGAGAAAATGATAAATTTAATTAAACAATTTAGATTATTTAATTAAATAATTTGAAAAGAGGTGATTTAGGATGAAATGGTGTTAAAAATAAAATTCAAATGTGTAATATTGATCAAGATGATTTGAAGTGTCTACACTAATTGTACTACTAGACTGGATATCATGCATGCAGTTTGTCTTGTGGCTAGATTTCAAGAAGATCCTAGAGAGTCCCATGTGGCAGAGGTGAAGAGAATATTCAGATACTTGAAGGGAACTCCGAAACATGGCTCGTGGTATCCAAAAGATATTGATTTCTCTCTGAATGCTTATATTGATGTAGATTAGGCAGGTTGTATGGATGACAAAAAAAGTACAAGTGGTGGTGCATTCTTTCATGGAAGCAGGTTGGTGTCTTGGCTAAGAAAAAAACATGATTCAATGTCATTGTCTACTGCAGAAGTAGAATATATTGTGACAGCAACTTGTTGCACACAAGTGTTATGGATGAAGCAAAATTTGAAGGATATCAGAGTGGTATCTAATGAAACTATTTCTTTCTTTTGTGATGATACAAGATCTATTATCATTTCAAAGAATCTATTAATGAATTCAAAGATAAAAAATATTTCAATTTGATCACTTTTTGAGAGAGAAGGTTGCAAAAATGAGGTGAAGCTGGAGTATGTTCCTACAAACGATCAAGTTGCAAATATCTTCACAAAGGCTCTTCCTAAGGATACTTTTAAGTATCTCTAGGAGAAATTAGGGGTTATTTTCACTCCTTCAATTAGATGCATAAGGTTATGCATCAGTCTAGTGGATTTCAAGATTCATTCCTTTTTCTAGACTGATGTTGGTGGCTACCTCTCAGGGGGAGTAGGTAGTAGCATTGTTGGTTGTTGCAGTCAAGGGGAGTAAGTGTTGTCATTGTGTGGTATATAGGTGTTTTCCTTTTTCAGTTGTGTCAAGGCATATGTGTAGTAGTTACTAGTTGGTCTAGTATGTTGTGTACTCCTAAGGGGGAGTGTGTGGAGAAGGTGTGAATAAAATAGAGTGCAATAGAAGAAAAGGAAGTTGTAGAGCAAACACAAGAGTGATAGATGTCAAAGGAGAAGCAAAAAAAATAAGATATGTGTTTCCCTTTTTCATTGATTTCAAAGGGGCAGAGAGATTTAGCTGAAATACCTTATGAAGGGAGAGAAAGAGAAAGTGTTGGAAAGAATATAGATGTTTGTGTAAGGGGGAGCAGTGTGTACTGTTGTGCAGTATGTGTTGGTGATTAGAGCTATTGCTTTTGTTATTGGTGGTTTTTCATATCATGTGTTTTCATCAATGACAAAGGGGGAAATTATTATACATTTGTGAAGTTTGTGTAGTTTGTGTTGTCATTGATGTCAACAGATCTATGTTGTTGCATTGATGTCAATTTTTGAGATGCTTTGATTTGTTGCATTATGTTGTCATTAGTAGTCTCACTAGTGTCAACCTATAGTGTTGCCTTGATAAGAATATGTATGGTTGAGTTGTTTTATTGCAGTTGGTTTTGTGATGATGAGAAAGTGTTGTAGATGATGAGATGATGTTTGTGGTGCTTGGTTTCCAAGTGCTTTTGAGAAAATTTGAATAGAAGAGTGTTTAGTGTAGCAAAGTAGTGTTCTAATTTTTTCTTTGTATTTATTTTGTATTGAAGATCTACTTATATGGTTTAGATATGTTGATAAGAGGTGTTCAAATGTGTTATATGTATATTGTCTTGTTCTAGATCGTTGTGCATAGAAAGTTGTGTTCACCAGTGTGTGAACTATGAAAGCAATGTTATCTGGGAGAAATGGTTTTTCTCCATATTTCTCCATAGTGTGGTTTCTAGTCTTTCGAATCCATTATTTTTCTTATATTTCTCATATCTATCTTTAGTCTAAGTGGTTCGAAGTTTGGTGCTCTACAAGGCTAGATTCATGTGTTACAGTATGTGGAAATTGGGTGTACAAGATGAGTTTATTCTTTATATGAAAGTTATTGTGAAGGAATTTGTTGGATTTCAATATATTGATGGAATATTTAAAATCATGTTTGAGTGTTGTGTGTGGTTCACAAATTGTCTATGGATAAAAGGAAGTGTGTGTACTTAAATGTTTAATGGTGTTTACATAGGTTCAGTCGACCTTGAGTGTTTACACTAATTTTAGAAATGCTTTAGTCTTTGTGGAAGTGTGTTGTGGCATATATGTATGGATTTATGTCTAAGTTGAGGTGTGATATGGTTTGATTTCATTCCTCTCCACCACAAGAATGATTAGTTCTGACCTAATTTGAATTTACACAATTAAGGTGCATAGGCAACCTTGTGAATTGTTTTCAAGGTTGTGATGGGTATATATGCATGTTGAATTGATGGAGGATGTATGTATGATGTGTGTGTGATGTGCATTGTGATATGAAGTAGGAAAGTGAAAAGTGCAATGTGAGCTTTAACAACTAAGACTATTGGAAGTAGTGAGCAAAAGGTATCTACATTCTTTAGAGAGAGAGTGTATGTATTGGTGGTACAGTGGTGAAACTTTTCTATTGCTTTGAGATTGATTTCTCATTGTAACAATCTTATTTCTTCTTTTCTATAATTTGGTAGTGAGCCATTGGCAGTGAACCGTTCTTTCCTTCTGGGCAGTGAGCCCTCTGATAGTGAGCCTTTTTGTATTTGGTGTTGTAATTACTTTATATTGTGAGCTAATCTTCATCATGGTTTTTCCCTTCTTGGATTTTCCACATAAATCTGGTGTTCTATTGTGTATGGTGTTGTTATGTTTCAATTTGTGTCATTTACTTACATGCTAAACCACTCTAACATATTAAAGGATAATAAGGTTAATGTGGGTTTGATGTTTTAATGAACAACTGATTCACTTCCCCTCTTAGTTGTCTTGTGCACTCAACATTGGCTCCTTTCTTTTTGTTCCATTGGTTGATGGCATAGTCCCAAAGGACTTGGGGGCAATCAAAGAGATGGTAGTTGTTCTACCAAATCTCCTAACACTGGATGAACCTTCCTTAGATTTCTCTACTTGTTCCTTTGTAAGGCCCATTGCTTCTACAAACTGTGCAGTCATTTTCTCAATTGTTTTGCTATCTACTTTTTCCTTTGATCCATATGCACCTTCATGTATTTTTCTTCATAAGTTCAATACCTCTCCTCAGAGGTTTCTTTAGCTTTTCTTAGCATAAATTCTACTAAACTAGTAACTTATTCCTCTACTATCTCATATCCCATCTATGGAATCCAAATGGTCCTAGGCTTAATAGCCCGTATAATGCAACCGTCTTTTGTCACCAAGAAGGTGATATCATTCTTGTACTTTTCCACCATGCTCCAAGGAACCCTTTCTCTATCCTACATGTTTTTTGAAAGGTTTTGAAAAATTCCCATAATGCTTCTTCCTATGTATCTACATCACCTAACCTCCTTATGTGGTCTCTAATCTGATATGCCATAGGTCTCTCCTTTAACCATACTATATTCTTAGTTCCAGGAACCTTATTTAAGAATTAAAATAGTAAACAAATGATCAAAGTAACAAACTTGAAAGGATACTTTTACTCCTTTGTCTTCTATAAGTTTTCAATCAATTGTGCTCTAAAAAACTCACACAAGTCATAATCTTCACCCTTCACAACAATCTTATAAGCAATGTTAATGGTAGTTGCAGATATCGAATTCTCTCTATTAGTGAAGTGTATCTTGTATCTGATCACCATTGAGACATACTTAATTGTTGGGTTCTTTATTTCTTTTATTGTCAAGGCTCTTCTATCATACTTTTCACTAGTTAACTCCATCACCAGTTCATTCTTCACTAATTTGAGCACCAGAGTTGGTTCAGTTGAACATAAACCCATAACAACCCTAATTGCCTCTTTGTTGATCAAGTGAGGTATATCAAGCTACATGAATCTATCATGGAATCTGCTCATGGCATACCTTACCCACACATGATTGTGGCAAAAGTTAGGGAAATAGTTCCACACATCAAGCTTCTTTTCCACCAAACTCTCAAACTTTGATTTCAGCTCAAAGTTATCTCCAGTGAGTTTATTAACCCACACATCACCAAATTTAGAGTGATCATATTCTTCCAACTTCACATGTATGTATACCCTTACATCTTCTTGGTGCAAAACACCATATGGAATGTGTGAAAATGCTCCATCCAAATCATCCACCAAGGATTTATCAAGATTCCATTTGAATTTAGGATGGGGATGATCCACTACCTCAAATACTTGTGGTGTATACATTTTTCAACACTTCTAAACACTTCTAAAAACTTAGGGCAAGCTAGAAGTCTATAAATACATTTTGATCACTTTTTGGTTAGGGTTTCATGTGCAAGAACTTTTGAAATGCTTCACCTTGCTCTTTTAGTGCTCTTCTCTCCTCAAATGCTCATTTATAAATGACTTAGATTGAATATGAAATCCCATATAAAAAAATTTGAACTGACCTAATTCGCATTGAATGCACATTTTAAAAAGTTGGTAAAAACCCTAATTGTATGCACAGTCAACTTCAAATGCTCTGCAAACTTCCACAATTCAATATTTTCCACCAATTTTTTCACCAATAGGTTGACATGGTCAACCTACATCTTATTCCCATGTGTTGAAGCATCAACGCCATTTCTCTAGCAAGGGATAAAGGATCTTCTATTAATGCTCCCCTAAGCCAAGGCTTTCTACTTAGTTTTCAAAGGAAACATATGCACCAGATGTTGGTACAAACTCAAGCTTAGTCTCACTATCTTCCTTCTTTCTCCAGATCTTGTCCATCTCTTTCTTCATCTCTACTAGATCAACCATTTTCACCAGATCATTTTTCTTTATATTCTTGCTTCTATAAAATTTGGAAATGTGTCATGGTCTATTTCCATTGTAACAAGTGAGAACATTTTGAACAAGCTTACTTCCGCCTATTCTGGATCTACATTGATCAACTTTATGCCCAAATCCATTGCATGCATTATAGTAGCCAATGAAAGATTGAAACCTCATATCATTGTTATAATCATTCATCATTTGAATTTTGCATTCACTAGCCTTATGATCAAATCTTTTGCATGTAAAACAATAGCCAAGAGATAATGAGACATTCAGATTCATTCTACTTTTACATTCCATAGCCTTATGTTCAAATCTATTGTAGGAATGACAATAACCATTGAAAGATAAGTACCTTTATGCATTTGGTTGTCTTATAGGTGGTCTTTTGAAGTCTTTCCTTTGATTTTGGACCTTCTTTCCATTACTCTTCTTGTCCTCAATATTATTTTGTTTATTGTTATTCTTTTCAACACTTGGTGTCTAACCTGCCTTTGAAATTTCTCCTTTTTCAAATTGTAATCCACCTTTATCCTTGGAATTCTTCTGATTTATAATCATTTCATCAAGAATTGTAGAGCTCATCTTCAATTTGTCTTCTTGCTTCTTTTCTTTCTCTAGATATGATCTCAAGGTTACAACCTCTTCTTCAAGTTTTAAACATTCCTCATATTTTCTTTTCATCTTAGCATTCAGATATTCTTCAACTCTTTTTCCTTCATCAACTTGCACTTTCAGACTAGTAATTGTATCATTTACTTACTTCAGTTGCTTATTAACCTCCTTATGTATTTCTCTAAATTTCTTGATTTGTTCTCTCAATTTTTTTATGCATTCATCTACTTCCTTGACATTTTCCTTCAGATCTTTGTTCTCACTTTCAGTCCTTTCCAAATCTTCAAGAGTTATTTTGAGTTCTCCATTCATGTCAACCATGCAATATTTTTCAATGAATCCAACTATAGGAATTTATTTCGGGGGAGTAGATATCTTCTACTAGCCATGAGTTCAATCTCCAAGACCCTCCTCAAGTGGTTAAGCTTCTTCCAAGGAACCAAGCTGTAATACCAATTGTTGAACACCCAAAATACTGAGAGGGGAAGTAAATCAGTATTCTCTGAACCCACTTAAAAATTTAAACATTCATTCCACATAGCATATTCAATTTGTAGTAGGAAAGGAAACCATGAAAGCAACCATAAAAAATACACAACATATGAACACATTTTTACGTGGAAAACCTAAAAAGGGAAAAGAAAAAGTGAGGATTAGCTCACAATATATTATAATTAGTTACAACATATTACAAAAATGCTCACTACAGGTGGGCTCACTATCCTAGTGTACTCACCACCCATAGAATGAAAGAGAGATAAAAGAAAAGGGTGGATCACTACAAATATTTGAACTACTACAATTGCATCTACAATATGCAGGAATTATAGTTCCAATGAAGCTCAATATATAAACACTTCATACCATTCTGATCTAACACTATGTTGTGCTCTAAATTTACATCACATTTGCATAATTTGAAACAACAACATGTGTATTCGCTAGATCATCATTCTCCAACAACAAAAAAGATCTTATACTTAATACCCATTTCATTCACAAACTCTTGCAACATCAATTAGGTCGGCCTAATTAGATGTATCATACAAAATACTAAATTGTTGGCCCAGAACATACTTCACACCATAATCAAAACTTATAGTGAATGTAAATAGGTTATCATGAACCTATAATAGCTCCCACATAATGCATCAACACTTATTTAAACTCCACATACCCTTAAAAATGTTAGGTCGGCACCGTTGGAGACCTAACATCAAAGTAAGCCAACTGATCATCCGTAAACCAAAATGCACACCTCCAAACTTCACGCCACTTGGAAATTAGATGCTACTGACACCTGTAAACAACTCCAAAAATCTGCAAGTACAAATATTATTCCGCGAAGAAGAGCAGAATGAAAAAAACATTTACTTTGCACTGGCAAATACTGTCACTAGCAAACTCGATATTTTGTTACTCATGACTTCCACATCAGAGGGCGAAAAGGTATGAAACTTTGGATTTAGACTCCTTTGACATCCAACAAGATTGCCTTAGAACCACAGAGAAAAATTCTTCAACTCAAACCAATGTGAACCTAAAAATTAGATGCTTAGTATACTGAAAACTATGTTTTGACACAACCAATTCTTCCTCTCAACTGTCTGCATTAGACCAAAAATTCTTGCATCTATGCATTGGATTATCATTCTCATACACACTCGTGCTTCACCAATCAGTCTACACATCAATCTTCATATCAACCACAATGCAACTGACATCAATGACAATAGCGTATTTACACATTATGTATCTCATGCTCATGTTGCCAACAAGTATATCAATGACAAACTTTCAACATTGATGTTATTAGAAGATGGTTGCTTCAAAAGTGGAAGTTAAGAGGTTAAGTTGAGATGTTTGCCTTGTTAAATATTTTGGTTTTCTTATTTTCCTTTTCCAATTTAGATGATTGCTCTTGGGCTCTATGAGAAGGTCCTTGGTTTATGGAGAAAATGTCTTATTCTAAAAATTGGTCTTCAAGATTTAATCCTTTGGATGAAGACTCCATCAAGTTGCTTGTTTGGATTGAGTTTTTGGGTTTTCCTTTGGAGTATTGGGATGAAGGGGTTTTTATGCTCATCATCAATTCTTTTGGACAATACTTTACTATTGATCCAATCACTAAATTCAGAAAGCTTCTATTGTTTGCTAGATTATGTGCGATTATAGAGAAAAAATATAATCCCTACTAAGATTGACTTTTCTTCCAAACTTGGTGATTGGGTGCAATAGGTTGAGCTTGAAAACTCTAATATAATCTACATTTATTGTTGTAAACTAGGCCATGGTATTGCTAATTGCCCATGTGTAACATGGAAAACTAGTTCATTTGGAGGAAAAAGGAACCAATGCCTATTGTTGTTAAAGATAACACCTTTGATGAAGCTCAAAAGTTTGATAATGGAGGGGAAGCTTCTGTTAAAAGTATGGCTATGGATACCTCTCTCAAGGGATTGAGATTGGATGATGGACTTTCTTGTGGTCTTCTTGTGCTTAATTGCTTGTTTTTTTTGTTGTACAAGGGTCTAGGCCCTTTCAAAATCCTTGGTTTACCTTAATTAAAAATTCACCTAGCTCTTCACCTTACCCACACATGAAATCTAGAAGTTCAATACAATATAAATGCCACCACCAACTGTTATTACTTCCATTACTTTTCTTAAAGTGGACAACTCAAAACTCTTCAATTTTCTTTCACTCCTTGAATTGTCAATTCATTAAATTTCACCTTAGTCTCAAGCTACTTATTCTATATCTCTTCTTCTACTATAACCTCCTCTGCCCATGTCCTCCATCCTTCTAATTTATATAATCATTTCCCTAAGAAAAACTTGTTACATCCTTATAATAAAGAAAACATATCACAAACATTATACCATTGAACATGGATTAATAACAATATTTATTTATAATTTATAATCATTACATATCTTAGGAAAAAGAAACCCTTGAATGACATGTCATTGAAATTGAACTAATTGTGAAATGCTTCTAGACAATACCTTTTATATTACCCATTAAAAAAATTAACTCCAAAACTTCGAATCAAATATTTGAAATATCGTATCACTTGATCTAAAGAAATGAGTAGAAAGAACCTCCCACATAACTTACAAATAATGAATTTGTTTGATATACCACTACATAAGTTAAAGAATGTTAGCCTAAATGAAGATTAGAATCCTTTATATAGGGTGAAGCCATAATAGTGGTTTACAATTTGATGGAGGAAGGAAAATTGAGAAAAAATGACCCCATGGCAAAAAATTTGGTTTTAGGGGTTCGCATGAACCTACATGTTCGACCGAACCATAAAGGGGTTCGACCGAACTAGGGTTCGAGCAAACCCATTAACTATTGGGCCCACATTTCCCCCAAAAAATAAAGGAAAAATGCATATTAGTGGGGGTTCGAATGAACCCGGAGTGAACCCCTTTTTCCCTAATTTTTTAATTTGTTCACAAAAAAACCTAAAATTTTACGCTTTCAGCTCCAGTTTGAGGATGAAAATGGGGAATATTTAGAAACCAAACTTGGAATCGAGTAGCCTTGAACGAGCTATCCAATTAATATAATTTTAGTATGTTTTGGTTTTATTATCTATCTATTTTTTAAGTTTTATTAAATATAGGTTTTTAATCGAAAACAAAACTCTCTGTTTTGCACAAGTGGAAAAATAGAAGATTATAAAAAAAAAATTTAAAAATATGAGTGCACTAGATATTGAATTCCTTGATCCAACAAAAAATAAAAAAGAATTTCGATACATACAGTAAAAGTTATGCGTTATACGGTCGCGCTATGTCTGAATTGTCATTTGATTGACTTCAAAACTTGATTAAAGAAAAAATATTCAATAAACAACTATCTAACCAAGTGGAAGCACTAGATATCGGAGTTAGAAATCTAAATTTGAAAGAATTATAATTTTAGCCTTCATAGAAAAAAAGTTATGCGTTATACGGTGTGCATCACTTTTTAAAAATGCTATTTTTTGAAAAAAAACTAGTTTTTGTGGGAGATGGAAAAAGAAGTGCAATCTGATTCCAAAAAAATTGAAAAAAATATTTTTAGAATCTAAAGACAAAATATGACAAGACTCTAGTTTGCATCATCTTCAAATTCCTTACGGTTTAATCGCTATAGGTGCCCGAATGTGGAGATTGTGTTAAAAAAAAAAAATTCAGTGTCCAGTTTGGCCAAAAATTGTAAACCACTATTGTGGGATCACCCTATACTAATGAAAACTCATCAATAAGACTTTGCATTACCATGGTATCATCCTTAGACATGAATAAGGTTACTATTAGAAATGTACTACAAAGCTCTAACTCCCAATATCCACAAAACACAAGAAACACATGAGGAAAAATAAATCTTTTTGGAAGATTCAAGATTAATCAACTTTTGAAATACTTTTACATCAAATATAGGAAAGAAAAACTTAATGTTAGCAATAATCAAAATGTATTAAGATAAAAATCATATTATGCACTAACAATCCCAAACAACTTCATTAAAGAAAGGTATAATAGAGAAGGTATGGATACATTTCATTCCCACTCTGAACCAACTCATAAACAATTATTCTCCTATCAATTTTTAGTATCAGAGGTGCCAAATACAATCTTCTACTACAGGAGTGTCCTAGCACCAATAGTGAAATAAAAAATTACATGAAGGAAAAATTTAGGACTGCCATGTGGTCAAATCAGATTGGGCGAAAAAAAGCATACTACGTCAAAGAGTTTAACCCGACAAAGGATCATGGTGAAAAAACGTATTTAGGGACTACTATTAAAGGGAAAGCGAGGGTGTTAATTGCACAACTAAGGACGGGATCGCATCATCTTAGATGTGAGACCAGTAGATGGAAGTCTCCTAAGGAAACATGGGAAGAAAGAACTTGCATATTCTGCGATAAGGGGGTGGTTGAGACGGAGCGACACTTCTTCATGGAATGCACAGCTTATGAAGACATCCGTAAACAGTATGCAAATAGTTTGTGTATGGATGATATGCAGCAGTTATTCAAGGAGGATAAGATCAATCAGGCGGCTAGTCTTATAGTCAAAATCAATAGTAGGAGATCTGATTTAGAAAAGAGCATGAAAGAAAATTAAGTTGTTTCTTGGTCCCATAGACTATTTAGTCTCATGGACGTCATTAAAATCTTTCATTCATTCATTCATTCATTCACTAAAGATCAGGCATCTTATATATCAACATGAACTCCATTTCTACTAAAAGTCAAATGTCTATAATCACCTATTGATTTTGTGCTATGATATTTTCTGTCCTTCACAGTTTTATGTGTTTATTCCACTTTAATTGAGATGTACCAGCAACCCCCATTGCTTACATTTTCATTTAGAGAGACATTTGCTATGGTTCTAATTGTCGCGATTATCATCTAAATTCAGTAAATTAGAATTCAAAAGCTCTTGTTCTAACTCAAAACATGTGGACATAAATTGGACGGTAATCTATTTGGTTGGAGGACACTCCCTCACCCCTTCGCCCTATTTTTTAATTTTTCTTGGCTAAAAATCAAAGCTACACTTAAATCTGAAGATTTTGAAAGTAGGAGGAATTGGGTGGAACTTTGAGGCACAGCTGGCTGGCGAGGGTTTGGAGCGATTGCAGTGAGCTGGTGCAGGTGTAGGCTGTAGGCTGAGGCCTGTGTGTTTAGCTTGGGGTTGGGATCTACTACGTGGTGTGGGGTTGTGGGGTTTTTTATTTGTTTGGCTGTGGTGGGTGTTGAGTGTGGGGGATGGATGGGGATCCCAAGAGTCTGGTGGTTGCAGGCGGGAAATCATTTCTAGGTAAGGCTGAGGGTGTGCATGCGCAAGGCATGGCGGCTTCTTTTGTGGGTGAGAGCTCTAAGCTCAAGAAAGTGAATGGGTGTCTACCGAGGAGTCTTGATCGTCCTGTTCTGGTTATCTCTCCAGAATCGGTGCACGATGACTTTTCTTATTGGACTCAACATGTTTTGATTTGTAAATTTTTGGGAATCCGTGTCTCCCTCTCGGCTTTGGAGTCTTGGATGCGTCGTACCTAGCAGGTTGAGGGTGATTTTGATATTCTGGTGGCTGGGAATGGCTTTTTCTTGGTTGATTTTTCTTGCATTTCGGATCGGGATCAAGTTTTTGAGGGAGGCCCGTATTTTTTCAATCAAGTGGGTTTATTCATGAAACCCTGGCATGGGGGTTTTAATGCTGCAGAGGATTTACCTTCTCTAGTTCCGGTGTGGGTTCGCCTGCCATGGTTGCCCTTGGAATTTTGGAGAGAAGACATTTTGCAACGAATTGCTACTCTGCTGGGGAAGCCAGTTGCCATTGCTCAGACTACTCTGGTTAAAAAGGTATTTTCTTATGCTCGCATCTATGTTGAAATTGACCTAAATAATCCCTTGCCAGATTCTTTGGAAATTTGTATTGGCTCGGCTTCATGGATTCAACAGATTGATTATGAGTCCCTCCCCTTTCGATGCCGTTTTTGTCATGAATATGGACACCTTCATCACCAATGCCCTCGGGTCTCTAGATCGGATGGAGCTTCTTCTCCTCCTCCTTCGGGGCCTTCGGTGGATAAGGGAGTTAAAAGTAAGGTGTCTGTGGCGCCTATGGCTGATGGAGGGCATGATAAGGATGGCTTCACTCCTGTCAAGCCAAAAGCTAAAGGGAGAGGTCAAAAGCGGCCCTTTAAGGACAAACAAACTGATCAAGGGTTTAATCGTTTTGAGGTCTTGGATAACCAGGCCTTGGAGGAGGGGATTCCTATTGAGATGGTTCCTGGGGCTATCAATATGGATACAGGGCTGGAGCAGGCAATTGCTGTTGAGAACCCTTCTCTTCCTTCAGATAAGGAGAATTCTGGACTTTCAGTTGTTGTTGCTAGCCCACAGGATGATATCATTTTAGCTGATTTAGCTAAGGAGGCTTTGTCCTTTGGTAAAGGTCGGGGAGTTTCTTATCTAGGGGTTCTCCAACGCTCTCTCAAGAAGGGACATTTTGAGCACTCCTCTAAAGTTGGTCGTAAAAAGGATGCAGATAAGATTAAATCTACTGGAGATTTGTTGGTTGAGTCTGGGTCTGTTAAGACCATTGGTACCCACTTTTCTCAACCTTCCTCATGATTATTCTTTCATGGAATGCAAGGGGGATGAATAGCACCTCCCATCAGAAAGCTATTCAGGCTATGACTGGGGTTCATTCTCCAGATATTTTTTGTGTTCAGGAGACCAAGCTTCAGGTGGACTTCATGCTTCAATGTGCCCCTCGTATTTGGTTCTCTGGTCAGTGTCAGTGTATTGGCTCTAAGGGAAGCTCTGGAGGTTTGACTCTTTTTTGGGATCCTCGTAAGGTTGTTCCTCACTGGTGGATTTCTAGCCATTCCTCTATTTCGATGGTGGCTTCGGTTGTGGACTCTAGTGAGACTATTTTGGTTAGTAATGTTTATGCTCCAGTTGACTTTTGGGGTAAAGGCCAACTTTGGGCCCATATTAGGTATGTTAGGTCCTGTGCTCCTTACTTGCCTTGGATCCTAGCAAGTGATTTCAATGTTGTTTTGTGTCTGGAGGAGAAAAGAGGGGGGCTACCGAGACTGGGTCCTGCTTCTGATTTGTTCCAGGCTAATGTGGACTCTCTTGCTCTTGTTGATGTTAAACCTACTAATGGATTATTTACTTGGAATAATAGGTGGAGTGGGCCAGAGGCAATTTTCGAGTGGTTGGATAGGTTTCTTGTTTCTTGTTATTGGGTTGGGGGTAGTCGGGTTATTGGCTCTGAGATTCTTGACTGGTGTGGATCTGATCATTGGCCAATTAAGTTTTCAGCGTCTCCTTTCCCTAACCCAAAGAATCCTCCTTTCAAATTTCAGCTTATGTGGCTCCGTGATTCTTCTTTGTATAATCTTATTGAGCAGTGGTGGCTGGATGGTGCCCCGGCCTATGGCTCAGCTATGTACTCTTTTGTTAAGAAGCTGCAAAGTGTCAAGTATCATCTTAAGCGTTGGAATTGGCTTTGTTTTGGCAATTTTTGGGCCAAGAAAAGGGAAGCACAGGAATGTCTTGCTGTTGTTACTCGCCAGATTAGAGATTTGGGTTTTTCAGAGGCTCTTGGGTAAGCTGAGTCCCAGGCTCTTAAAGTGGTGGAGGAGTGGGAACTTCGTGAGGAGATATTCTGGAAACAGAAGGCTCGGATTGACTGGCTTCGAGAGGGTGATAGGAATACTGCCTTCTTCCATCATTCTGTACAGGCCCGTCGGAATAAGTGTTATATTTCTTCTCTTGTTAATTCTGATGGCTTAGTTTTATCCTCACAATAGGCTTTATCTAGAGAAGCTCACCAATTCTACTCCTCTCTGTTTATTGAGGATTCTCCTTCTTCTGATTTTGAGGATAATATGATTCTTTCTTGTATTCTGTCTTTGGTCTCTAACGAGTTGAATATTTCTCTTATGCGCCCGATTACTCTATCTGAAGTGGAGGAGGTTGTCTTTGGGATGAATAAGGGGAAAGCTCCTGGCCCTGATGGGTTCCCTATTGAATTTTTCCAAGAGTTTTGGGAAATTATGAAGTTGGATCTAGTGGAGGTTGTCCGGGAATCTTTTCATAACAAGCAGATGCTTCAGGCCTTGAATGCTACTTTTCTTGTTCTCATTCCTAAGAAGGAGGGGGCTGATAGGTTTGATCTCTTCTGACCTATTGCGCTCTGTAATGTGGTGTATAAGATTATTACGAAGCTGATTGCAGAAGGGCTTAAATCTTGCTTGCCTGTTGTTATCTCTGAGGAACAAGGGGGTTTTGTGGTTGGTCGTCAGATCCTTGATGGGGTGGTGATCACCTCAGAGGTCATTCATTCCATGGCGATCTCTAAGGAAAGATCTATGTTCATCAAGCTGGATATGGCTAAAGCTTCTGATAGAGTTAAATGGAGTTTCCTTCAGAATATTTTGTTGGCCTTTTGGTTTTCTTCTGACTGGGTTAGTTGGACTATGAGTTGTGTGACTTCCTCTTCCTTCTCAGTTATTGTGAATGGGGAACCTTCTGAGCTTTTTGGTGCTTCCAGGGGTCTTCGTCAGGGGGATCCTCTTTCTCCCTATCTCTTTATTCTTATGGCTGAAGGGCTTGGGCGCTTTCTTAAATCTCGGGTCTCTCAGGGTGGGATTCACGGTTGGTAGTGGGGGATGGGTCTGCCTACTCTTTCTCACCTCCAGTTTGTGGATGACACCTCTCTTGTAGGGCTAGCGTGTCTTCGTGAAGCTGATTCCTTTAGGAAAGCTTTGGACATCTACCTTGCTGCCTCGAGTCAGAAAGTTAATGAGTAGAAGTCTTCTATCTTTTTCTTTAATACTCCTTTGGCCATCCAGAGGAGGATTGCTACTATTCTGAGGTTTCAAATTGGATCTCTCCCCTTTGTCTATCTGGGGATCCCTCTTGCCGTTGGGCGTCAACCCAGATCTTCTTGGCAGTTGCTGCTTGACAAGTTGAGGAAGAAGATAACACATTGGACTCATAGGTGGTTGTCTACTGCTGCTAGAGTTACCCTCCTTCAGTCTGTTATCCAGGCCCTTCCCATCTACAGGTGTTTTGTCCAATCGACCCCTATGTATTTCCTTCGAGAATTTGATGCTCTCTCTCGGCAATTCCTTTGGAGTGGTAACTTGATGAATTCTAAGTGGAGCCTTGTTAAATGGGATTCTGTGTGTAGACCTAAATAGGGAGGTGGTCTTGGTTTACGCTCCTCTATCTTGAGTGGGCAAGTTCTTGCAGCGAAGCTTTACTGGCGCTGGTGTACTAATCAACACCAGTTGTGGGCCCGTGTTCTTAACTATAAGTATCTTCATGGCGTTGCTTCTTATGAGGTTCCTCGCTATCCTCTGGAGGGGAGAGGGTCTATGATTTGGTCTACTCTGAAAGTGGGAGCTCAGTTGATTAAGTGGGCACTTTTTTGGATCTGTCACTCGGGGTCACAGGCTCTATTTTGGTGGGATTCTTGGGATGGTCACCCACCTATTCTTTCTACTTTTCCTCATCTTCAATCCCTCTATGATGTTTTTACTACTGCTAGTTGGGACACCGTTGAGCATTACAAGACTGTTGTGCAGCGTGGCTCCATCGTCTCTTTTCATTGGAAGCACCCTTCTGAGTGGCCTCCTGGGGGCTCTGAGGGGGATAGGCGGGAGCTTGCTCAACTTTTGGATTCCTGGGCTTGCAATTCGTTGAGGGGACCTAATATTTTAGCTTGGGATGGCTTTGATAAGTCTGGGAAGTACTCTGTGTCTTCTAACTATAAGCAATTGGGTCGACAGTTGTTTGGGGCTACGGAGGTTCCTTGGTGGAAGTATGTTTGGTATAAGTTGTCCTGGCCCAAATGCAATTTCTTCATGTGGTTGGTGGCTCAAAACCGGTGTCTAACTTGGGATAATTTATGCAAGCGGGGTTTCTAGGGTCCCTCTTGTTGTGTGTTGTGTCAGGAGGCTGAGGAGTGTGCTTCTCATCTCTTCTTCCAATGTTCCTATGCTAGGGAGATTTGGCATCGTTGGTGGCGGGTGTGGAATGCGCCTTGTATGCATGTTTCCTCTTTGGCTGAGTTTGTGGATCAGGGGAGTAGGGCCCCTATTTCCACTCCCTTTCTTCAAGTTGCTTGGGCGATTGGCCCTTCCCTCATTATTTGGAATCTTTGGTTGGAGAGGAATCGGCGGATTTTTCAGGATCTGCTGATGGGAGCCTCTCGCTTGTGGTGGAAAATTTTGCATTTTGTGGGAGAAACGATCGCGGCTAAGTGTGATCTGACTATTCCAGTTGCTCCTTCTGATGTTGGTTGTTTCAACCACCTTCATCTTCCTCCTTCGCATCTGCAGCTTATGCGCAACAGGTGTAGGCATCCAACTCCGAAGGTGAATAGGGAGGGAAGATGGTCTCCTCCTCCTCAAGGCACCCTAAAAATTAACACGGATGGCTCTTCTCGTGGAAACCCTGGTCATGCTGGTATTGGTGGTGTTGGTCGGGATAGTTCTGGGGATGTTCAATTCATTTTCTCTATTTATAAGGGTCTTCATACAAATAATCTTATGGAGGCTCAGGCAATTTTACTGGCTGTGGAGTGTGGCAGCCAGTTGGGGTGGCACAGGATTATATGTGAATCTGACTCCCAGGTTGTGGTGAACTTGCTAAACAGGTAGAGGTTAGATGATGTCAGTTGGCACCTGGCTTTGATTATTGAACAAATTCTCAATCTTTGTGTTTCTCTTGAGTTTGTTACTTTCACTCATATTCCTAGGGAGTGGAATGGTGTTGCTGATTGTTTGGCTAAATGGGCTTCTGATCATTTTCATGATTGGAATTTGGTTGATTGGGGTCAATTACCCCTTGATTTGTCTCAACAGTTGGACCATTTGGTGGAGCTAGAAAAGGCTTTGTAATGACTCTGCTTTGTAATTTTCTTGTGTTTTAATAAATTTTTACCCCTCTTTTATGTTAAGATTCTGAAAGTAGCTTTTGCTAAAAAACCAGCTAATAAAAATGGTTATAACATCAGAAAACACAGAAGAAAATAATAACAGTGATAAAATCACTTACAGCTCTAACCAATACCACTCAAGAGTCTTGAAAAAATCAAATCAATAATATTGGCAGGCAGGGGTGCAACAAATGCAAAGTCATTACTGTGACATAATGGACATAACAGACAAAACAGAAAAAACACACAGAAATTGCACAAAGACAGTAAAATGTTGACACAAAAAAAAATGCAAATTTATATATTTCTCATTGCTTTCCAATATTACAAAATATAGAGTACATAATCTTTCAACAATACAAAATAAATTATAAATTATTTGTACTACAGTCCAATACCTGATGCTTATTCTCACACCAATTTGAACCTAACTGCACTGCTGTAACTGGTTACTGCTTTTGCAGAGCATTCTCTATTGCTGTCTGTTGTCTCCTTGTTTTGTGCTGAACATTCTTTCTATTGCTACAGGGTCTTCACAAAATACAAAAAATAAAATTAACTACTAAAACCAACGGTTGCATTCCTTTTGTCTTGTTTTTTTTCAAATTCAAACCTGAGTGCTTCATTCAAATTTTAATTTCACCTACCATAATAATTGCTGCAGGTTTATGTTGGGTAGTTGGGAGATAGCTGACTGAAGATTAATAAATATTTCCAACACTCCACCTTAATTTGAAGTCATATATCATTCTGCGATTTCCTTTTGGAGCTGATCTTCGAAGCTATCCATAACACCAAGCCTATCTCTTAGGCATTCAAAACTGTCTTTTGGCAATGCCTTGGTGAAGATGTCAGCGAGCTGCTGCTCGGATTTGCAATATTGTAATTCAATCTCACCTTGTTCTACCAACCCTCTTATGAAGTGATAACGGATCTCAATGTGTTTGCTACGTCCATGGAAGATTAGATTCTTTGTCAAAACTATTAAGGACACATTGTCACAATGTATGACTCTGATGTCTTCTTGTTGTTCCTTCAAATCTGCAAGTATCATTCTCAACCAAATAGGCTGATATGTTGTTGTGTTTGCTGCAATGTACTCAGCTTCTGCTATGCTGAGAGAGACAATGTGCTGCTTCTTCGATGCCCATAAGATTGCACCTAATCCCATGTGGAACACATATCCCAATGTGCTCTTCTTATCATCTACATCACTTGCCCAATCACTATTCATGAAACCAGCTAGCTTGAACTCATTAGATGTAACATACAAAATTCTATAGCCTATTGTTTCATTCACATACCTCAAGATCCCTTTTCGTGCTTGCCAATGTGTGTCCTTAGGTTTCTCCATGAACCTAGAAATCAAACTTACTGCATACATAAAATCAGGCCTAGTGGATGTCAAATACATCAAACTTCCAACCATGCTTTTGTAGAGGGTTGGGTTCACATCATTGTTGCTATCCTCTTTGTGTAATTTCAGACCTTTTGTTGTTGGTGTTGGTGCAGGTTTGTTGTTCTACATTTTGAACCTCCTCAAAATCTGTTTGGCATAGTTAGTTTGTGAAATAAATATGTCATTCTCTATTTGTTGAACTTCAATACCAAGAAAATACTTCAACAAACCTAAATTTGTCATCGAAAACTCATTCTTCATTAGCTCTTTAAAATCAGCAATCAAGCTATCACTGTTAAAAGTAAAAATCAAATCATCTACATACAAAACAACAATTAAAATGTCACCTTGAACTATTTTGATGTAGAGTGTGGACTCAGTGCTACTTTTGCTAAAGTCATTGCTCAACAAATAGGAGTCTATTCTGTTGTACCATACTCGAGGTACTTGTTTTAGTCCATAAAGAGCTTTCTGGAGTCTATACACTTTGTCCTCTTATCCTGAGACTTCATAGACAGGCGGCTTCTCCACATATACTTCCTCCTTCAACACTCCATTCAAGAAGGCTGACTTCACATCCATTTGATACACCTTCCAATGATGTTGGGCTGCAATTGCTATGACTGACCACATTGTTTCTAGCCTTGCAACTGGTGCATATATCTCATCATAATATATTCCACATTGCTGTTTATAACCTTTGACAACTAGCCTTGCCTTATGCCTTTCAATTTTACCTTCAGTTGTACACTTGGTCTTGTAGACCCACTTAACTCCAATTACTTGTTTACCCTTTAGTAAATCAACTAGCTCCCATTTTTGATTCCTCTCTATTGCATCCAACTCTTCATCCATGACCTTACACCTCTTCTCTTCCTTCACCATTTTCTCAAAGTGTGTTAGATCACTTTAGGAGAATAATGAAAAATCCAAATTCTTATTAAAATCAACATGTTCAGTGTTGTCATAAATCTCCCTTACACTACTTGTCCTTCGTGGCATCAATGATGCGAGTGTGAGATCCAAATTACCTTCTGAGCTACTGCTACTCTGACCTTTGGAGCTATTGTACTGCTGACTATCCGAGCTATTGCTCTACTATACTTTGAAGCTGTTACTCTGATGTCTCTGTCCAGAGATGTTTTCTTGAACACTGTTAGAGTTGCTACTTTGTTAAGTACTACCAGAGTTACTATTTTCCAAAGCTTTGTGGTAGTTTCTTTCTGAACTATTGTTTCCTGTAGCTCCTTCAGGATTGTTGTCTTTCGGAGTTTCTTCATCATCAAGGGGTATTGTAACTGAAATACCCATGTTGTCCACCATTCCATCCCATGTTTCATTCTCAATGAACACAATGTCCCTATTGATCACTACCTTCTTGGTGATGGGATTGTACAACTTGTAGGCTTTTGACTCTTCACTATAGCTTATGAAAATGCATTTTTTACCCTTATCATCAAATGTTTGCCTCTTCTCTTTTGACATGAATGCATATGCCACACACCCAAATATTTTTAGGTGTTCAACACTCCACTTGCTATTTGTCTAGGCCTCTTGTGGAATCCTATCACTGATAGCCTTTGTAGGGCACCTATTTAATAGGTAAACAGTTGTTGTTATAGCTTCACCCTAAAATATGTGTGACAACTCTTTTACTTTCAACACACTTGTTGCCATGTCTTGAATGGTTCTATTTTTCTTTTTAGCCACTCTGTTTTGCTGTGGGGTATATCTTGTTGTGAATTGTTTATGAATGCCCTCACTCCTACAAAAAATTAGGAATTATTTGGATATGTACTCTTCCCCTTTGTTTGTTCTAAGGGCTTTAATATAGTGCCCGCTCTCCTTTTCAATTGATGCCTTAAACCACTTAAATTTCTCAAACGTTTCCGATTTGTTTTTCAAGAAATAGACCAATATTGTTTTGTTGTAATCATCTATGAATGCCATAAAGTAGGTTTTTCCTCCTAATGTGAGTGTTTTCATGGGTCCACATAAATCTGAGTGCACTAACTCAAGTGGTGCTCTTGCTCTTCTAGAATACCTTGATTGAAATGGTTTCCTATGTTGCTTTCCTAAAATGCAAGCCTCACATTTTCTATTGGGTTATACAATAGATAGTAATCCTCTAACCATGCCTTTCCTAGACAATAAACTCAAGCTAGAAAAACTTAAGTTCCCTTACCTTAAATTCCAAAGTTTGGATGGGTTTTTCTTGACTGTTCTGAAAGAAAATTGTTGTTCCACTGCTGATTGTTGTCCTTCTACTTTGAACGCCGTAGACACTATGTGCATCCTTAGAGGAAACATTTTGTTTCTCATCATCTACACTACTGCCATCACTTTATTGTTGCCTCCTTTGTCAAATATCTTGCATTCCCCATTCTCCATTAGGATTTTGTAACCATTTTGGACCATTTGTCCAATGCTCAATAGATTATGCTTTATACTGAGGGCATAATATACATCTTGGATACTCTGCTTCTCACCATTCTTGGTTTGAATGCTGACAATACCTTTTCCCATGAAAGAAACCTTCTCATTGTTTCCCATTTTAATTTATATTTTTATGCTATTGTCCATGGAGGCAAATAAGTTCTTGTTACTACTCATGTGGTTGCTACATTCACTGTCTAAATACAACACTTCATCACTTTTGCACTCAGCAAGGTTGCAAACAATAAAAACGTTGGACTATTTTTTATTTTCAGCCTTGTTCTCATTTGCTACATTAGCATTTTGACTCCCATGGTCATGTTGCTTCTTTCTACACTCACTAGCATAATGTCCATACTTATGACAATAATAGCATTGCACATTGCTCTTATCATACCTTAGATTTGAACTGTTATTCCTCTTCTTGTCTTGGTAGGTTTTTTGTGAGCTGCTTGGCTCCTCTTGGCTGTCAGAAACTCCTCTTCCAAAATTGCTTCTTCCTCTACCTCTTTGACCTTTGCCTCTGTTATTTCTTCCTCTTCCTCGACCTCTTCCATTGGTCTGAGCTTTGAAAGCTTGCTCTAGGGAAGGAGCATATCAGTTCAACTGCTGCTCATGGGTTTGTAGAGAACCCATCAACTCATATACAATAATTTTGGACAAGTCTTGTGCCTCTTCAATGGCAATGACTATAGGATCAAACTTAGAGGACAAACTTCTTAGGATTTTCTCAACAATCCTTTGTTCTTCTAGTGTTTCCACATTAATTCTCAACTGATTTATCAAGGTGGAAATTTTAGTATGAAAATCTGAAATTGACTCACCATTCTTCATCTGCAAACTCTCAAAATCTCTCCTTAGCAGTTGCACCTTCACCAATCTCACTTTATGAGTCCCTTTATAACTATTTTGTAGAATTTCCCAAGCTTTTTTTGAGTAGTTTGTTGCTGCAATACATAGGAAAATAGCCTCTTTCAAGGTTGCCTCAATCAAACTGAGGGCTTTTTCATTTTTCATATGGTTTCCTTCCAGTTGATTCTTTTGTGCATTAGAGAGGGTTGCACAGGTTTCTAGGTTTGTGATATCAGGGAACCCATCTATGACCAACTCCCATAGATCATTAACAACCAATGTTATCTTCATTTTCTTAGCCCATATATCATAATTTTGTCCACCAAAGTTTGGTAGCTACTACCAACCTTTATTGTTAGTAGATTTTGTTAGTAGCTAACAAATGCAAAGTCACTGCTGTGACAAAATGGATAGAATAGACAAAATAGAAAAAACACAGAAATTGCATAGAGACAACAAAATGTTGACAAAAAAATATAGATTTATATATTCCTCATTGCTTTCCAATATTACAAAATACAAAGTACATGCTTTGTTCAACAATTCAAAATAAAACATAAATTATTTGGACTACAGTCCAATATCTAGTGCTTATTCTCACACCAATTTGAACCTAACTGCATTCATGTAATTGGTTGCTGCTTCTACAAAACATTCCCTATTATTGTTTGTTGTCTTCGTGTTCTATGCTAAACATTCCTTCTGCTGTCGCAGGGTCTTCTCAAAATACAAAAAAAAACTAACTACTAAAACCAACAGTTGCATTCCTTTTGTCTTCCTTTTGTTTTATTTTTTTCAAACTCAAAAATGAGTGCTTCATTCAAATTTCAAATTCACCTACCATATTAATTGCTGCAGGTTTGTGTTGGGGTAGTTGGGAGATTGTTGACTGAAGATTAATAAATATTTCCAAAAAATAATTGATTTCCAATGAAGATCCATGTTTTTGTTGAAGCGCATAACTGTTACAAAATAGTTTTATTGAAACTTACAAAAATAATGTTAAGACTGAATATAAATAGAGTTTGCAGTATCTAAGAATAGATTGAAGATCTAACAAACCTAAGCATGCATCTATCATGTATTACTCGTCTATCTTAAAAGACTGGAAGATAACAGATGAAAACAAAGTTTTTTAACTATTATCTAAACTTAAATTAAATGCAAACTATAATTAAAATTGGCTATCTAAACATGTAAAACTGTGCATGGTAGTGAGGTTGATTAGCATGGTCGTATGCATGGCAGTTAAGGCGAATTTCATGTGGTGAGATTCATGTATCACTAGTCAACATACTTCGCCTTGATGTTGAGAGAGCTCACAATCTATTCTGGGAGTGTGAAAAACTGGACCTTTGCAACTTCCTTAGTGAAGATATCTAGTAGTTGTTCTTTAGTTTTATTGTATTTTAATTTTACTTCCTTCTTTTGCACAAATTCTCAGATAAAATGATACTTTAAATCAAAATGTTTTGTCTTATTATGAAGGATCAGATTCTTGGCTAATTTGATGGCACTTATGTTATCACAAAAAAATATTGTCGGTTGAATTTGCTTCTCTCTGATTTCTTCCAAAACTTTTCTAAGCCATAATGCTTGCATACTTGCTGAAGTGACTACAACATACTCTGATTTTGTGAAAGAAAGGGAAACGATGTTTTGCTTCTTTGAGCTCCAAGTAATCAAACCAGAACCAAAATCAAAGTATTACCAGATGCAGTATTTTAGTCATCCAAACTACCTCGCTAATTGGAATCACTAAAGCCAATAAGATTGAATCTTTTAGAAGTGTAGTAATAAGCAAAAAAATTTAGAGTATTTCTCACATACCTCAATATTCTCTTGGTTGCCTTCATATGTATTTCAGATGGCTCTGTCATGTACCTTGAAACAAGAGAAACTAAATAAGCAATATCAGGTCTTGAGTGGTTTAGAAACATCAAACTTCCAATGATGCTTCTATACGATGTCTCATCAACTGTTTCAGCACCATCATCTCTACACAACACAACTCCATGAGCACTTGGAGTGGAGGTTGGTTTAAAATCAACCATATCAAATTTCTTCAACATATATTTGACATACTTTCCTTAACAAATGGAAATTTTATTCTCACTTTGATAAACCTCTGTTCCTAGAAAATATTGCATGAAACCTAAATCTTTTATCTCAAATTCATTCATCATAGTAGTTTAGAATTCATCCTTCATCTTAGAACTACTACCCATAGCAAAAAATCATCAGCATACGAACTCATAATAAGAATATCATTACCTTATTATTTGTAGTAAAGGGTAGATTCACTCTTACTTCTTCAAAAGTCATTCTTCTAAAGTATCCATCAATTTATCATGGTGTCAAACCCTTAAGAGATTCAAATTTTGGTAATGAAAACGAAGGGAATAATTTTTTAGTTTTATTTATTTTATTTAGATGTTTGAAAGACTACCACAACAAGTGGAGGAAGCCACAATTTTAATTTAGCTATAGTTAAAAGCTATGTTACCGGTTCATGGATTTGAAGTTTAGGGTCTGGGTCTGGTCCAATAGGGGTCTGGGGTCCAAATCTGATTCCCTATGGGTCTGGATAAGGTTTGGTCCATAGCCTGTGGGTCTAGCCCTACTGAGCTTGGAGCGAACTTGGGGTAAATTTTCCTCCTTCACGCACCTAAGCGTGATTTTTAATGCCCAATTTACTTTTTTTAATAATTTTTTCTTTTTAAAACTTTTAGACATTAAAAAATGCCTCCAACCCTAATTCATGCCTCCTAAAACATTTAATAGGAAAAAAAAAACTCATTTATTAATTTGTGAATGAAAAACAAAACTTTTTACCTCTATTTTTTAACTTATTTTCTTGCTTGCACAAGTACAAATAGAGTTGAAGATTGATTGTTGAACATTCAAAGTTGGTTTTTGTGTTATTCCTAAGCACTTGAAAGTGTTCGTTTGTTTCCAACAAGATTGTAGATGAAGATTTCTTCAAAAGAGGTAGGATTTTTTAATTTTTTGGTTTTTTTTTCTACATTTTTTTTTACAAATGAACTCTTTTGTTTTCATTTTTATAGCTATCTATAGCACATGTTTAATTTTTTGAAATGAATTAAATTATTTAGTTTCAATACTTTGAAATTTTGAATAAATGGAATGTGTTGTTTATTGTAATTGAACTTGTTGCCTTAGGTATTACAACGACAACCATTTCTAGCTCTAGGAACCAATCTCATTTCAAAACAAACCCAAACTCTCCCCTTTGAAAATATGTGAAAATGGATCAACAACTTCAAGGTGGTGGAGGTTATGTTTAGATTTGTAGTCATTACAAAGTTAGATAATCAAGCTCATTCAGTCAAGTGAAAAGGAACTTGTGCAAGATCACTGGACTAGGCATCAAATATTGTCCAATTGTAGATAATAATGGCATTCCAGAAACCCAATTATTGGTATATATTGAAGAGCAAGAAAAGGTAGACCAAACAACAAGTCGTAAATCAACTCATTCTTTGATAAAGAAAGGATCTCGAGGGATGAAGCCACCTACTCCACCTTCTCATTTTCCACCTAAAGAGAGTCATCCATTTATGTCCATACCTAAAGAGAAAACTATGGCCTCTACACATAAGAGATCAAAGGGACCATTGGAAACTTTATTTCAGAATGAGGCTAGAGAGATTTCCGATCAAGACATAGAGAGATGTGTCTATGTGAATGGATTGGCATTCAATATTGTTCACTCACCATATTTATAAAAAATAGTGAAATCTATTAATGAGGCTCCAAAAGGGTATAAGGGCCCATATTTTGAGGTGTGTAGTAACTTATTAGATAAGGAGATGAAATATGTAGAAGACTACTTGAACTCCATAAGGGGTTTGTGGATCGAAACAGGGGTGACCATCATTTTTTATGGATGGAAAGATTTAAAAATTACCCCTTGATAAATGTTATTTTAGTGTGCCCTAAAGGGGCAATATTTTTGAGAGTAGTGGATTGTGAAGGAGAGATGAAGGATGGTGCTTTTATTGCTAACATTCTTTGTCAAGCTATTGATGAAGTCGACCCTTGAAATGTTGTGCAAGTTATAATAGACAATGCAAAAAATCATAGGGTTGCTGGGTTATTGGTTGAGGAGAGGTATTCACACATTTTTTGGACACCTCAACCTGTGTTGTCCACTCCCTCAACCTAATGCTACAAAAATTGGAAACAAAATTGATTGGATCAAATAGATGTATGTTGAGGTTGAAGACATACAAATGTTCACCAACCATTATATGTCACAAGGCATATTTAGAACCTTCTTGAAATTGAAGCTATTGAAGGTAAGTTAAATAATAAGCATGTTTCACTTTAGTAAATTTTAAATTTTAAATTTTAATTTTTGTAAACTTAAGTTTTATTTTATTTTGATTTTCAAACAAGTTGCTAAGACCCATTTTGCCTCCAACACAATTTTGTTGCGATGACTTGTGAAGGTTTGTGAGGCACTCTCTAATATGGTCATCAACCCTAATTGGTCTATATGGAGGCAATCTAGCACTACAAGGGAAACTAAGGTTAAGAAAATGATCCTAGATGATAGTTGGTGGGATTGTGTTGAGTATCTCCTTAGTTTCACTAAGCCCATATTGTGCATGATCTATTATACTAACATGGATAGACCTTGTTTGGGTGAAGTATATGATGGTATCAACTCAATGATTGAGAAGATGAAAACCATCATCAATGCAAAAGAGGAAGATCCTAAAGAAAATTTCTTCAAAGAGCTACGCAAAATCATTGTAGAGATATGGAACAAAATGACCACTCCACTGCATCTTCTTGCTTTTGCATTGAGTCTTAATTCAACTAATTTATGTGACATCAAGAGTTGCCCCATATAGAGATGCTGGAGTGGCTCAAGAGTACAAGACAACACTTCGTAGACTCTTCACTGATCGTGACTGACATGATGTAGTGAGGGTTGAGTGCATGGGTTTTTCATTTTCTAGTGGTTGTGGTCTTGATGCTCTTCAAGACAAGTACATGGTCGACGTTCATAGCTGGTGGTACTTTCATGGCCAAGCATACACGTGCCTACAACCTCTTGCAATATTTTTTTTATCCCAAGTAAATTTTATAGTCAAAACCTTTTATCTTTTAAATTTAAGTTTTATATTTTATATTTTTATTTATATATTAATTAGTTATATTTTGTAGCTCTTAACTATTTAATTTGGTCTTAATAGGTTGCTAGTTCATCTTCATCTGAGAGGAGTTGGAGCACAAACTCTATCCACTCAATAAAGCACAATAGGCTACATTCAAAAATGACAAAGGACATGGTGTATGTATATTCAAACTTGCAGCTCCTTACACACAAAGTGCATACAAAGAAGGAGACATAGGGAACTGGGATATCGAGCTAGAGCATCTTGACTTGTATGCTTCCACAAGCCACTTGGCTACACTTGATGTTGATAAAGACTATGAGCTAGCTAGTGAGTATGAGAGTGCTACTATCAATGCTAGTGGCAATGTTAGTGTGAGTGTGAGTGTCACTGGCACTATTTGTGGTTCTTCTTATTTACCACTACATACATCATCTAATATGGATGGTGATGATGATATTTTTGCTGACCCATATGATATTTGATCAATGATCAATGTTGGTTGATTGTGAACACTTGACATTATTATTTTTTAAATTTAATTTATATCATGACATTTGAATTTCAGTAATATTTTATTATTTGACTATGAAAGTGGTGGTGTATTTTTGCTATGTTATTTGACTATTAATATGGTAGTGTATTTTGAACTTAATTATTGCTGCAAATATGTATATATTTGATGAAGGGTACTCCCATTACAATCTGAAACTCACAACAACAATAGAGAATTGCACAAACAATATGCAAGAAGGAAGTAAATATTTTCTATTGCCACCAAAATGAAAATGAAATTACAATATTACAATTTCCATCACATGAGTACTCTGATTACATAAATCTACAAATCTGCAAATCGGAGCCACATTCCACTCTGCTCTACTCTCCCTCTGTAACCTCCATTCACATCCTTTATTTGGAAGGTGTAACTGCCCTAGAATCTTCTGGAAAGTGTAACTTCCTCAAGAAGATATTTTGAAATTTTATTAATTTTGGTAGTACAACTTCGTAGGGTCATAATTTTTGATCAACCGTCAGATTTTCAATTATAATATCTTTTTAGAAAGATCTTGAGAAGGTGAACCACCTACAAGTAGTTTTGATAGGTAGACTACTTTTGTTTTCTATAAAATTTTAGGCCCATTCGGAGCTTCTAAGTGCCTCAAAATTGACTTCAAATATTTTGATAGGATTTTTGGAAGTTGATAGTTTAATCTCTCAAATGACAAATGATATTGAAGTGATTTCTTCGCCATCGGCTTCAATTTACCATTCTGGAGGTCTATGTAAGATTTCGTTCCTAACCGTGCATAAATGCAAACTTACTAAAAATAGTAACCCTACCAAATTTAGCCCTTATTGAAAAGAAACAACTTTTTTTTTGGGTGATGCAAGATTGCTCTTACACCCTAGATGCTACTACATCAAACAGCCAAGGTAAATTAAAAAGTGACCCTATCACTTCTTAGGAGTTAGAGGGAAGCCAAGATGGTTAACCTTAGTCTCAGATAACCATGATGATCTTCAACTGACCTTCATTTCACCAAGTACTCTGCATATTGCCTGTTTCTTATACTTCTACCCACATGGCTATCAAAAATTTCTTCTCTCTTCCTTCTCTGAAGTAGGTGATAGAACATTCCATCGTGCCTCTATCAATTATTTCTCCGTATCTCCTTCATGATATTTTGTCAAATCAACAATGTTGAACACAGGTGAAACATAAATCTCACTTGGCAACTCTACCTCATATGCATTTCCTGAATCGTGCTTCTTTAGGATTTTACATGGTCCAAACTTCTTCATCTTTAACTTGTTGTATGTACCAACTGGAAACCTCTCCTTTCGCAAATGAACCATGACTTCATCTTCTACTTAGAACTCCTTATACCTCCTTTCTGATTTTCTTTGGCCTTATATTGTGAGTTCATCTTATTGATATGTTTCTTCACCACTTCATGCAAATTCTTTAGGTGCTCAGCAAAATCTTCAGCCTCGACACTACTCTTCTCCCCCTTATCCATATTTTTTAGTTTAGAAGCAGTTCTTGGACTTCTCCCATACACAATCTAGAATGGTGATTTACTAGTTCTCTTGTTGACAAAATATTTTGTAAGCAAATTCTACCTGTAGTAAAATAAAATCCCTTCCCTTGGGTTTGCCTCCTACTAAGCATCTTAGCAAGTTACCCAAAATACTATTCACCACCTCCATTTGTCCATCTATTAGTGGATCGTGTGCAAAACTAAACTTCAAATCAATCTTCATCTTCTTCCATAATTTCCTCCAAAAATACCCAACATACTTGGTGTCTCGATCTGAAACTATGCTCTTGGGTAGATCATGTAGTCTCACCACCTCTTTGAGAAATAATTTTGCAACATGAATAGCATCGCTGGTCTTATGAGACGGAATGAAGTGTGCCATCTTTGAAAAGCTATCCACCACCACAAATATGGGATCATGCCCTCTTTGTGTCCTTGGTAAATAATAACAAAATCCATACTAATGTCCTCCCATGGCCTCTCAGGTACAAGCAATGGCTGATGCAATCTAATAGTCTAACTTGTTCCTTCCGTCATCTGACATACTCTGCAAATCTGTAAAAAATTCTTCACATCCTGTTGCAATTGTGGCCAATAGTATCGCTCACCAACAATAGCAATGGTCTTATCGTGACCAAAGTGTCTAACTAATCCTCCACTATGTTTCTCCTTGATCAGGTTCTCTCTCATGGAGCTCCTTAGAATGCACAACTAATTCCCTCAAAATAACATACCATCTTAGATTGTAAAATCCAACCATCTCATCCTATCCAAGGTGATAGGCTCCTTGCGAGCTCTCCAAGCCTCTGCAAAATCGAGATCCTTAAGATACAATTTTTTGAGTTCATTGAACCTAACAACTTTAATCTTCATTTTTGTTAACAAATTTTGCCTCCTATGTAAGGCATCTGCAACTCTGTTAGATCTTCCACTCCTATGCTTCAAAACAAATGTATAACTTTGCAAAAATTCAACCCATTTCAAATGTCTTTGATTCAACTTCCCTTGAATATTCAAATATTGTAAAGCTTGATGATTAGTAAAGAAAACAAACTCCTTTGGCAAAAAATAGTTTCTCCATTTCTTCAAAGCCTAAACTATAGCATAAAATTCCTAATCATAAAAAAAATACTTCTTCCTTGCATCATTCAACTTTTCACTAAAATAGGCAATAGGTTTACCTTTTTGACTTAAAACAACTCCAATGACATTGCCACTAGCATCACAATCTACTTGAAATACCTTGTTGAAATCTGGAAATGCCAAAAAAGGTTGCTCTGTAACTTTCTTCTTCAACATATCAAAATATTTTGTTGCTCTTGTAGTCCACTTAAGCTCTTTTCTATCCCCTCTCATAGTTTCAGTTAGAGGTGCAAAAATACTATTAAAACCTTTGATAAACACTATATAAAAACTTGCCAAAACATAAAAAGATCTCACCTCTGTAGCACTCCTTGGTGTAGGCCATTAAAGAATATCTTTCACCTTCTCTGGATCCATCTTAAGACCCTCTATTGTGATAAAAAATCCTAGGTACACCAACTCTCTCTTCACAAAATTGCACTTCTTCAAATTGATCAACAACTTCTCTTTTAGCTTCTCAAAAAAAATTCTAATATACATCAAATGCTCCTCCAATGTCTAGCTAAAAATTAGAATGTCATCCAAATAAACAATGACAATTTTACCCAAAAATTCTTTCAACACCTCGTTCATGAGCTGCATGAATGTACTTGGTGTATTGGTTATCCCAAAAGGCAAGACTAACCACTAGTACAGACCCTCTTTGGTTTTGAAGGATGTCTTCCATTCATATCCTTCTCTAATTCAGATCTGGTGATAACCACTCTTCAAATCTATCTTTGTGAAGTACTCAGCTCCACTCAAACAATCCATGATGTCATCCATCCCCGACAAGGGAAATCTATACTTGATGGTGATCTTGTTGATGGCTCTAGAATTTGTACACACCCGCCATTCCCCATCCTTCTTTGGTGCTAGTATTGCAAGTACCACACATGGATTCAAACTCTCTTTGATCAATCCCTTTTGCAACAACTCTTGCACTTGTTTGTTCAACTCTTCACTCTATGCTAGAGTCATATGATGAGTTGCATTATTCAACAAATTGGCTCCAGGAATTAGGTCCATCTAGTGGCTAATCTTCCTTACCAGAGGCAAACCTTTAGGTACATTATCAGAAACAATATTTTGAAACTCATTCCACAAATTTGAAACCTCTACATGTACCTCATTAGTATCTTCTTTATCAACTCTAGGGATCAAAGCGAAACACATATGCTCGTGTCTCATACCTTCTAGGGACTTTTTTCCATCAACCAAACAAATCTTTGCATTATTTTGTACCTTTTCTTCTGCCTCCTTTAGGGGTTTCAACTTATCACAAATGCCATCCTTTGTAAAGGAATAGGTGTTAGCATGTCCATCATGCATCGCTCACTGATCAAGCTGCCACAATCTACCTAGTTCAACATGTGACAAACATCCATAGGTATAATATCACACAAAACTTCATCTTGATGGTTACCAATCTTAAACTTTACCAAACATTCCTCATTGACCAATACCCTATGGTCCTTTTGTAACCATGTGATCCAGTATGGTTTTGGATGCCCTCTCCTCTCCAACTACAATTTAGTAACCATTTCCTCTAAAAAAGGATTATCATTGCTACCTCCATCAATGACAACATTACAAACTTTACCTTCACACTTGCATCGAGTGTGAAATAGGCTCTTTCTTTGATCTAGTTCCTTCTCCTCATTCAACAAGGCTCTTTTGACAACAAGGGCCTATCCTCTTTCAATGTCTTTAGAATGTGAAGATTGAGCATCTTCATCTACATGGGCAACTTGGGCATTACTTTTAGGTCTTCTATTTGTCCTCCCTTGATGTTGAGGACACTCGTAGGCTCGGTGCCCTTCTCTGCATTGAAAATAGGTTCCACAGAAATCTCTTCCCGGTCCTCGTCCAAATCTCCCTCTTCCTCTTTGGTCTCCATTATTTTGATCTCGAGGACGGTAGGTATTATCTCCCTTCTGGTTCTAACTACTATTGGATCCTTCAGTCTTCTTTTGATCTTCACTTCGGCCTCCATATGACCATCGAGTAGTCTTTCCACCACGACCTCCACCCCTTTGCTTTCTCTCAAACCTTTTGTTCAGTTTCTCTTCCACCTTTAGGGAAAACTAATATGCATTTTCAATCATGGTCATCCTCACTAAATTCAAATCCTCTTGGATGCTTGATTTCAACCCATTAATATAACAGGCAACCTTCTCCTTTTCAGCCTCAGAATGGCCTGCTCTGATCAAGACCTTGTAGAATTATTTTGTGTATTCTTTGACAGATCTCCCTACTTGCTTCAATCCTTGCATCTTCTTCAGCAAATCCAATTCATAATCTACTGGAATTAATTGCCTCTTTAGTTTCTCCACCATTTGATCCCACCTAGTTATCTTCTCTTTACCTCTTCGGTTTCTCTCCAATTGGACTTCTTTCCACCATATGCTACCATTTCCTTTCAACTTGGCCTTTGCAAATTGACCCTCTTCGGATCTTCTATTTCCTCATACTCAAAATAATCTTCCATATCATTGACCCAATTGATCAACTCCTCTAGATTTAGATTTCCACAAAAAGTGGAAATTTCTATTTTCAACCTCTTTCCAATCTTGGAAATGGCCCTAATCAATTTGACTTCTCCAGGATCCATTACATCTTGTGCTTCTTCTTCAAATGGCTCTTCATTTCCAGGCTCATCTTCACTTTCATCTTTTCTTCTGACATCAACTCCTCTATGCAACTCCTCTTGCAGTGTTTGAAGTCATCTTTGGAGGGCTCTAAAACCCTCTTCTATTACCCCAACATTTTTCCTACTATGGTTTCTTTGTGGAGGCATCTTTTCTCACAAACCCACAACCATAAGTCCTAGTGCAAACTGCCTTATGTTTGGGGATCTGTCTACACACTCAAGAACTCCTACTCTGATACCACTTGATGAAGGGGTAAAGGTTACCCCCCTTACAATCTAAAACTCACAACAACAAAATATAATTGCACAAACAATATGCAAGAAGGAAGCAAAGATTTTCTATTATCATTGAAATGAAAATGAAATTACAACATTACAATTGCCATCACATGGGCGCTTTGATTACATAAATATGCAAATCTGTAAATCTGATGCAATATAGAGGAAGAAACAATAATTCTCAACCACTATGGGTTTCAATTCCACAAACCTCTTCAAACTTCACAAGAAAACTTCAATAAACAATGGCACCAAATCATGCAATCTTACTTCTAAGCCTTCATCAAAACTTGAAACACCTTTAACCATCTTTAATTTGACAAAAACAAGCCAAATATGCTGCCTCACAACTATCTTTTATCAGATTTATAAATTCTTGCATCCAAGACTCAAACCCTAGCATCATGGCTAAATCAGGTGTAACTTTCAAACCAAATTGAATACCCAAAAACTAAATATATTTTTGAGTACCCATTTTAGTCATTAAAAACATCTCATTTGTAGGTACACATTTTTTGGAACACACACCTGCTGTCCTGACTTCTTTGCTACTAATTAGGCCTCAATAGGCAGATATGCATGCAAATAGTCACCTATAACTTTCACAAATCCATTAATTAATCCAATCTCTCCAGTGAGACTTTAGAGAACCTTATTACGGACATTTCCTCCAATTTTTAGCAAAATCCAACAGTTAAATATTGAGAATTTTTTTTTTTATTGCAAATTGTTACCCTAGATCAGGATTTGGACTGATTTCACAAAAAATCAAATATCTTACTCAAAACAAAACCATTTTGCATGAGACAAAAAGATACTGGAAGGTGATTGATGTGTCTACAACTTACAACTAATTTCATAAGCATTTATGCCCGTACCAATCTGTACATCTGCTTGAAACACTTAGATTTATGTAGATATGCATAAAAGCAAAGATATTTTATTGATCAAAATCTTCAAATCAATCACCCACAAATTGCAAACGATTTACCAAGCCTTTATAAAGGAATTTCAATTGCCTTTACACCTAACTACCCCCCAACGCCTAAAACTAACAATTACCTTTCATATTCTATATGTTGCTTTGTGTGCAACTTTTACAATTTTGTAGTTTATGTTGACAACTTTACATCTTTTACATTTTTTTGCATTTCTTGGACTAATAAACATCAAATAACCTTATGATGACCCAAAAAAATGACTCATTAAACCCAATTACAAAGTGAGGATACCCATTTTAAGCATTGTCCAAGAATTTACATGATGGAATCAAGATATTGCAAAGGTGTTCCTGCACCAAAATCGGAGCCACAATCCACTCTTCTCTACTCTCCCTCTATAACCCCCATTCACATCCTTTATTTGGAAGGTGTAACTACCCTAGAATCTTTTGGAAAGTGTAACTTACTTAAGAAGATATTTTAAAATTTTATTAATTTTGGTAATAAAACTTTGCGGGGTCATAACTTTTGATCCGACCATCATATTTTCAATTATAATACCCTTTCAGAAAGCTCTTGAGAAGGTGAACCCCCTAAAAGTAATATTGATAGGTGGACTACTTTTGTTTTTCACCATTTTTCAAGCCCATCTGGAGCCTCTAAGTGCCTCAAAATTGACTTTGAATATTTTGATAGGATTTTCAAAAATTGAAATCTTAATCTCTCAAATGACATGATATTGAAGTGATTTCTTCGTTATTGGCTTCAATTTACCATTTTGGAGGTCTATGTAAGATTTTGTGCCCAACCGTGCATAAATGCAAGCTTACTAGAAATAGTAACCCAACTAAATTTAGCCCTTGTTTAAAAGAAACATTTTTTTTGGGTGATGCAAGATTGCTTTTACACCCTAGATGCTTTTGCATCAATATTTCTAATTTTTATATGTTTTTGTATTAACAAACCCAACACCAAAACTTTTTTTTCCTGAACGTGCAAACCAAACCATCAAAATTGAACTGGTAACTTAGGTTAAAAGAGAAACCATCAGAAGAAGGTGATGAATAGATGTTACCAAAGTCTCACCGCCGAAGCCCAAATCATAGATTGGAAGATTGTAGATTAGAAAAAGGTTGATAAATGCATGTAAGAAATTATAGTTTTAAACATCAAATTCAAATAAATGATCATGAATCTTGTAGGAGATGCAAGTAATAAATATTCAAGCAATCACTACCAAAGAAGTTAGATTGCAAATTGGATTACATGTTTGAAATAAAAGTTCAGTCCAGCAAGGAAAAGAAGTCATTAAGGAAGTCAACCAATTGATCCACAATTGTTAAAATTGTTGTTCTATAAGAAAGGAGGTCGATGAGATCAAAAGATTGTTGTTTGAAAGAAATTAGTCTAAGCCACCAATGTGAAGTCTTGTGAGGAAGTTAGATCCCAACCAATGATCTTTTTAGTGGCTAATATTCACCAATTGGCTAATAGTTTAAATTTGGGAATCAAAATTTGTCTAATAGTTCAAATTGTAACACGATCTAAATTGCAACATTTTTACAAAAAAAATATTTATTCTTTATTTAAATTGCTAGTCTTTAGTTTTTTAATAAAATTTAACTCAAAAATTTGCCACAATATTTGATACATGATTAAATTAGATTCACCTAAATTTTATAAGTTATTATAAAAATCTAAATTGATTCGCCGATACTATATCATAATTATTAGTTACTTTAGGTCATATCATCAATCTTTAGTTATCACCATTGATGCAAAATATAATCTAATAGCCCTCGTTGTATTTTGTGAGGTAAAATGTACCATGATTTGTAATGCTCATGGGGCCTGAAATTGCTTTTTAGATTGTCGATCTCAATGGAGATCAACAATCTAAAAACAATTTTGGACACCATGAGCATTACAAGCTATGGGTAGATTTTACGTCACGAAATACAACTTTTACGTCACGAAATACAACAAGAGCCATTATATTATATTTTAAACCAAAGATAGAAACTAAATATTATAGATTCCGCAACTTAAACCCAACAATGATTTCCACCCTCGAGCCCCAACTTTTTCATAAGAATTATATTTTATTAAATTGGAAGGATTTGCCATGGTAATTAATGAATTTTCCTATTATTTACAAAGATTCACCAATATTTTCTCCAAAATTTTATTGATGTAAAAAAATCATCAATAAATTATTATTTTTTGAAAAATAAGAAAGATTTCCCAATAGAAATCAATATTTTTTTCAAAAAATTGAAAGATTCACCAAGATTTTATATCTTTGTTTGTAAGGGGTTTCTTAAAGTTATCCCTAATGCTAACCTTAGAAAAGGCCATAAAGTTTTGTCAAATGGAATTGAAGCCCTCTGTAGGAGGAGAGAAAGCGTGGACCCCTAAAGGATTCATAGCCAAGTGTGGATCCTTGAAGGAGTCATAGCCAAGTAACTCACAATTCAAAAGGAGATCACCAAATGATAATAGTCACCATGGTAGGAGAGAAGTTCGCAAAAGTCAAAAAACAATGAAGTCAATTGCAAACAAGGCATTGTCGTTGAGAGAAAGATCACCAACATAGTTGGTTTGGTGTTGAAGCAATTTGCGGTTGACATTATGGGGGAGTGTTGGAATGTTTGGTAATTCCTCCCACTTTGCATGAGGAGAACTAAAATTTTACATGATAAAAATAGAATTTGTATGCTAATTCTTAAAGTTTGTAATTTGCATGGATTTGCATATGATAAGTTTCTTTAGATGTTTCTAAGACCATTATACAATAAGATGATTGTAATGTATTCATTGTCTTAAACTTTGATACCAAATGAAGATTACAAATAACCTTTGCTTATAAAATAGCTAATAAAAACAATTATAACACAAAAAAACATATAACAACAGAAAATAAAAACAGTGATAAAATCACTTACAACTCTAACCAATACCACTCAAGTCACGAAAAAATGAAATCAATCATTGATATCCAATAAATATCTTCAACAGAAAATTTTATATTATTTCTCAAGCGCACAACTGTTACAAAATAGTTTTATTGAAGCTTGCAAAAACAATGCTAAGACTGAATACAAATAGAGTTCGCAACATTTAAGAATAGATCGAAGATCTAATAAACCTAAGCATGCATCTATCATGCATTATTCGTCCAGCTTAAAGACTCGCAGATAACGGATGAAAACAAAGTATATTAACTGCTATCCAAATTAAAATTAAATGCAAATTATAATTAAAACTGACTGTCTAAATATGTAAAACTGCATATGGTAGTAGGTAATTAGCATGGTGGTGCACATGGCAGTTAAGGTGAGCCGCATGTGGTCAGACTCGTACATCACTTGTCAACAAACTCACGAAAATATCAAAATATTTTACCACAAACCGAGATAATTAAATTATGCATTTCCATTCTAAGGAAACCGTCTCGTTCACAAACAACGATTTTTACTCTACTCACAATTAAATGCCTCGCACATCATATTGAAACTAAAGTTCTTCACTTCAATATGAAAACGTTTTCGAAATATCTTTGGAGATGCATTACAGCCCAAAAGAGCACACAACCAATTTTTGTATTTTTCTTATTTTTAAGAGTAAGAAAAATAACTGGAAGAAATTCTGATGCCTTGGTTTGTTATTAAGTTACTGGTTCGTTTTTGGGTTCGAATTCGGTTTGAAGGTTCAGTTTGTGGATTCGGGTAAAAAAAATTTGGAGGTTGGTTTCGTTTTGGGTTTGTTAATACAAAAACATATAAAAATCAGAAATATATGCATATTTGCAGTAGTAACACCATATTACTAGTCAAATAACATAACAAAAATACACCACCAAATATTAAAATATTAGTGCTACTCAAATTTCATGATATAAAATTATAAATTAAAGTTCAAACATAAAAATATCAATGTTTACAATCAGCCATTAGTTCCTTTCATAAGCAATTTTCTTTGGATGGAAAAATCTGATGGCACACGTTGTCAAGGATAGAAATGAGGGAGAAGTGGTGAATGAATAGCGATTGGAGTACCATTTGGAGAAGAAGTACCATGTCAGCCATGGTCATCTATCTATTGGTCCATTGTCCAACTTCAGTTGCAATTTGGAAATGACCATATCCAAGTGCAGAGGAAGTCCTAAATGCATCATGGGTAATTTTTTTTCTTTAAATTATAATATCTCGATAATTTCCCTGTTTTCTCCTCCATGGTTGAGAAAATAATGCCAGATTCTAAGCATTCATTAAATGTACAAAAGCTTGCTGATATGCATCTAGGATTTTTTTAATATTAGTGATTTCTCACCTGATCATTAAAGAGAATAAGTATGCCATTTGCAAAGTGAAAGTTAGTGAATCTAGGTCTTCTATCATTCAACAAAAGGCCATATATTCTTCCCTATTCCTTTGCACCAGAAAGTAGTTTTTTCAACAAGTCACTAATTATGATAAACAGCTAGGGACTGAGATAATCTCTTTGTCTAAATCTAATAGAAAAGAGAACCCTGACCAAACCAACAGTCAAAAATTTGAAACTTGCCAGTATTTAAACCGAACCGAACCTGAATGTCGAATTTGTACCGAACTGGATCGAACCCTGGGCCTAAACTGAGAAAACCGGGAACTTAGGTTTGTTAAAATGTTTAAACTCTGGCCTTTAAAAGCAAGGGTATCATAAAATAGAATCATAAAGCACTTTGAAATTTTTTATTTTTTTTGATGTTTTTTCAATTTAAAAATTAATTTAATTTTATAAAATTACTGTTAAAAAAAAATCTTCTGTTTGATAAGTCACATCTAAATTAAAGATGCGTTGGTTTTATAAGGGTCAGTAGTTCAGTGCTACCAGTAAATTGAAGGTCCTAGATTTGAGTCCTAACTGATCCATGAAAAACTCAACATCTAATGAAAGCCAGGCCAGACTAGGAGCGCCAAGCATTCCATAGAGTGGCTTAAAGATGTGTTGGAAATATGCCACATTCAAACCAAAGATGTGTTGGTCCTACAAAGACCAGTAACTCAGTGGTAGAACACTCTAGCAACAAATTATAGGTCTTAAATTTAAGTCCTAACTGATTCATCAAAAGCTCAACATCCTCAAACTCAAATCAGAACATAAACATATTTAGATTTCTTAAGAATCAACACAGCTGTATATGATCTTGTTAAATAGAGTTGATCTTGACAGCGTCTGATATGAGTGACAGAAAATCTGGTGGACCATAGAATGTCCTCGAGTTCATGACAGGCTGCATACACAAATCTTACATTAAAATTTATCTTTTGAGATCAAGAAGAATCAGTTAGCAGAAATTATCATCATGAAAATTACGTGAGATTAAGGTTAGTTTGACGCAGATCTTGTTGAATTGCAGCATCTGTTTCCAAGTTATCGTTGACTCCTTTCATGATGTCAATATCAAGGTGGCATGCCTTGTGACTTCTAACAATCTGTATCATGTTTACAGTTCATTTCTGGTCAAAAGCAAAATAAACATTAAGATGGCAATGAGAAAAAGGATAAGACAGTCTGTTACCTTTCTATCTAGATTAGTCCTCTCCAGTCTAAGTAATTTTTCCTGCGTTACAATGAACTCATCAGCCATTACCAAAATAGAGTCAGTACAGGTGTGATGAGCAAGGAATTAACATAACATCTGTTTATGCAGTGTAGCAATTCCCACTTAAAATTTCAAAACAGCTAAAAGAAAGTTAAATAAAGCTACAATGAGATTCAGGGCAAGATTTATTTCAGAGATTGTTAAAACCCATCCGAATTTATTATAGGAATCCTTAAGTTCAGTTGTCAAAACCTCCCGCTTCGTCTAATCTATGATGATATAATCTAAGTTGCAGACATCAAACGAAAATGCTAATCATAAAGGTCAGCTTGAAAGTTTTAAAAGGATATAAATCTACACGTAAATATTACAAAACAAATAAAATAAGGAAAAGTATCATATAATAATTGAATCTTTAATCTAAGGATTCCTATAATATGATTTATTATAGGAATCCTTAAGTTCAGTTGTCAAAACCTCCCGCTTCGTCTAATCTATGATGATATAATCTAAGTTGCAGACATCAAACGAAAATGCTAATCATAAAGGTCAGCTTGAAAGTTTTAAAAGGATATAAATCTACACGTAAATATTACAAAACAAATAAAATAAGGAAAAGTATCATATAATAATTGAATCTTTAATTTAAGAAACCAATCCACCATTTTCGAATACACAGAAGTTCAACGACGCTATCAACCAAGAAACTTCTTCACCCCTTTGGTAAGGTAATTTATAGGGCATAAAATACCCCAAGCCTTAATCTCGTTGAATCTTGGATTCTATGAGCTTAATTTTCAGTCTATGTACTACAACTCAATTCATGAAAATTTAGACATAGAAGGAATCGAGTCTCTTAAGTAATTCAATTATCTAATTCTACTTATCCGTTAAATTTAAAGATATTTGAACCTGTTTTTAGTAGGGAAATATTCAACCATGTTCATCTGACCCTTCGGTGGTGAGTTGAGGAGCACCCTCTTTTCTTTTCTTTTTTTTTGTTGACTTGGAATCAATCCATCAGGTAGATATGTGTTGAGAATTAAGAGCAGATAAAGAAATACAAATATAGAATTTAAACAAACAACTGTTGTAAAGAAAACAAATACACAACATTGTAATTACGTGGTTCACCGACATCTACAGGAAAAACATGCCAATCTCTTACCCAAAAGGTATTTCAAAAGTCTCCAAAATATAAAGAGACAATCGGAGGAATTGAAGAGGCAACAAAGAAGAGTAACAGTCCATGATTGTTGGACTTCACACTCAACAATCTCCCACTTGAAATCCAACCACTACTACAAGTAGACACCCTCAAAGATATCCCCACTTTTCCAGACTTATTATCACATCTTGATGAGGCCAAAAGAAGCTCTACAGAACTCAAGTTTCTTCTTTGTGACCACCTGTTGATGCGTGTTTTATGACACAACAAACATTCTAGAATAAAGTGTCAAAGACGCTCTATCCCCTCTTGAAAAACTACCTCGTATGCAAAGACTGCAAGAAAGATCATACGGTAATTCCAATGTTTCAGTTAGGTGTGGATGAGCTCTGTGGCTTGATGTGATTTGTTGGTTATAACAAGGGGACTTACGCTAGGCTTGTTCAATTCACAATGAAGGTTTAGACAATGAAGCTCTACTGTTTGGGTCTTGGATCAAACAAACTAAAAAAAGGAGATAAAGGTTTAGAATTTCTAGTCTACTTCCTAAGAATTCAAGAGACAATATTGACTTGGTGAAACGAATAACCACACTTTGCTTCGCCATGCTCAACGATAACTACACAAAGAGGGTGCAATCTTCAAGGGAATGTGCTTATGATTTTCACGTCATGAATAACTACCATCAAATCGAACAATATTTATCCAAACAGAAGTTAAGCATCCACAAAATAAGCTCAGGCTAACTTTATGCATTGAATGAAAATCATTCATTCAAAGAAAGTATGAGCAAAAAGTTTCACCATAAATCAATACTTATCAGATCTTGTATTCATCTAACATACATGAAATGAAATCTAAACTATGATGAGGGATAAGAACCATGCCAACTCTAAAATAAGAGAAGTAATCACCATCAGAACAATGCATGCATTACTTATTACTTTGGCAATCTTACAACAATTGCTTATCTCAACATGTTTTGCAAAATTCTCCCCTACTTTACAAATGAGGGGGTGAGCTCAATTTATAGGCTCCCCAATTACAATTCAATGGCCAAGATTGATTTAGGATCAACGGCCAAGATTACAAATAAAACCCTAATTAGGGTTTGCTACCCCTCAACCAATGAGAAAATTACATTCGAGGACACTTGTCCTTTTTGCTAAATATGAACCAACAAATAAAATAGAAAGTTGTTGCATGTTGATTTTGAATAATTTGATTGGTTGGAAGATGACGAGGCGCCACCTCAATGTGCTGGATGCCTTCCTTGGTCGCTACATGCTTGCTTTAGAATATTTTCCTTGTCGATGACTCTATCTGTTGTGCTTGTTCTTTTCTAGCTTTGATCTTTGGATCTCCTTTGAGACTTTGGCTTCTCCTTCTCGCTTATATTGGAAGTCTCGCCTTGGAGCAAGTGTCATTCCTTTGGATTTCCTTTTTGAATTATCCAATTTGTGTCAAGAAATTGTTTAAGTATGAAAATTTGTTTGGAACACTCTTCTTGTCATCATCTGATTCCTAATTGGAAGCTTGTCTTTAATTCTTCAGGAGATGAAATCCTTCAAGAAGTTGCCTGGACTGCTTCAATAGGTCTAGGATTGTAGATGAAATCCCCCACCCAAGATGTCTGGATATTCTTTCAAGTGCCTTGAACAATGGAGGAAATTGGAACCTTCCCTGTGAAGAATTTCCATACTTAGCCAAATTTTGGCTACTTTGTAATACCTTCAAGATTTTGGCCATTTCTATGCTCAAATGAACTTCGCCGATGGATTTGTCTTCAATTTTGAATTTGGCTTGCGGAAGTTGGGAGGATTCCATCCTTAGTCTCTTCATTCTTCTTGTTTTCCTTCCAACACTTAGTCAATTTGACTTTATTCCCGTGATGGATGAAGATTTTCAATATTCTCTCTCCTGAAGTCGGACTTGCTTGATTCTTTTTCAAACTATCTCCAATGGACTTGGTGAGCTCTTAGCCATTCCTTCCAGGCAAACTTGATGAGTTCTTTTCCATTCTCTCTCTTGGTATGGCAAACTTTCTGAGACCTGTTCCATGTCATGGCGCACTTTCAAGGTGATTTTCTTCTGGTTATCTCTTCATGGTGGACTTTCAAGGCTTCTTGCCTTTCATTTTTCCATAGCCTTCTAGGAATGTCGAACTTTCTGAGCCTTATTGCCATTTATCTACCTCTCTCTAGGCAATCTTCATAAACAATTTTCCAAGTACTTTTCTCTATGGTAGACTTCACAAACATTTTTCCATTCATCACGGCATGGTGGAGTTTGAAAGGAGTTTTCCAAGGCATACTAGGCTAGGCGGACTTTATCCATGTCTTGACATCTTCATTTTATCCCTAGGTGGACTTGTCTTGTGCTTAGGCATCTTCATCCTTAGGCAGATTTAACAGTAGTTTAGACGTCCTTACTTGAGTTAACTTGGACTTTGCATGTGTTTTGCCATTTCCTCAGTGGACTTCATATGAGCTTGGACGTTTTTCTTCAATCAAAGTCGGACTTCATGATGCTCAAGAAATTTTCTTATAAAGGTTTGGACACGCTATGCTTGGGAAAAGTCAGACTTTCTCATGCTTGTGTCGTCCATCTATTGAGCAAGGTTGGACTTTGTCTTGTCTTTGCCATTTTTTTTCTAAGTGCCAAGGTAGGACTTTCCTCTTGTCTTGACATTCTCACCATTCCTTCTTTCCATGTTGCAAGGGCGGACTTCAAGAAGTTCTTTCCATTCTCATTTTGGCATGGCGGACTTGGAACTTCATTTCCACATGTATTTTCCTTTTACACTTAGCCAAAATTCAAATTTCATTTTCCGAGGCATCAAATACTTAGTCAATTTCATGAAATTTTCCTCCCCAAGGTAGCATTATATAGGCAAGGCACTTATACTCGGCCAAATTTTTCAAGTTTTCCCCCTCAAAGGTGTTCATACTTAGCCAATTTTTTTAATTTTCTGCCTTCTTGCAAGTTGGGCGGACTTCACCAAGTACTTGCCATCTTCTTTTCCATGGCATGGAGGACTTGCCATGTCCTCATGCCATGTCTTTGTTGAGTGGGGAGGACTTTCATTCACTTGTGCCAACTTCTTTTCTTTGATACTTAACCATTTTCTGAATTTTTACTCCCCAAGTTGCCAGTACTTAGCCAAATTTTCTATTTTGCTTTCCTCCTCTAGGCTGGGCGGATTTGGCATAGATTTATGCCATCTCTCTTGGGCAGACTTTACTTCATTTTTTTCCATTCTCCATGGGGCAGACTTCATCTTGCGTTGAGCCATTTTGACTTGATGTCATGGGCGGACTTGACCTTAACTCATGCCATGGCAAGGCGGACTTGCCAAGTGTTCATGCCATTGTCATTTTTCTAGGCGGACTTGTTGACTTGTGCTATTATTTCTTGGGCGGACTTTCCACATGTCTATGCCATCTTTTACTATGTTGGGCGGACTTTGCTTGAAGTCAAGCCATTGTAGGGCGGACTTCACCTTTAGCCATGCCGTTTCATGTTGCTTCCAAGGGCGGACTTGGCCTATTGCCAAGCCATTAGCTAGTCTCCATGGCGAGCTTGGCTGAAGGTTAGCCATTAACTTCACTCTTCCTTCCCTGCTGGTTATGAATTTCAGTCTTCTTTCCATTCCTCCATAAATTCTTGCCTTCATACTTAGGCAAATTTGCCATGATTTTCAGTCTTCTCTAAGATTTTTCAAATTTCTCCATGAATTTTCCAGATTTTCACCAATTTTCTGATTTTCACCATGGATTTCACAAATTTTCAAATTGATTTTCTAAGATTTCTATTGACTTTTTGGAACTTCTGAGTGGATTTTCGAAATTCGGGCACTTTCCAAATATAGAAACCTTGACAAAAATAGAAACTTTTCCCAAAATAGCAACTTTCTAAAAATAGCCCCTAAAAAATAGGAAGTCCAGAATAGGCCAAAAACGACAAAAATAAAGTCCCTAAAAAGTAGGGGGTATGGAGGGGCAATCCCCAAAAATTAGGGGATGTCAGAATTGACTGAAACGACAGTCGATCTTCATCCCTCGGGCCTCCTAAGCACTATGATGACGTTCGGACAATGATTTAGGCTCAAATTCTTCGCTTGGCTTAGATGACTCTTCAAAACTTTAACTCTTCATTGTAAAGAAACATGGTGATAAGCAGTTGCGACGCCAAGGCAAAAAGCAAAAACGCAAAAAACAAAGAGTCCCCATTTGCAATGGGGCGTTGTGTGAAAAGGTCACAACACCACCTTCGTAAGTGCATCAGCTAGATTCACACAAGTATGCACCTTTTCCAATTTCAGCTTGCCCTCTTCAAGAACACTTGAATGAAATGATATCTCAGCTCAATGTTTTGTTTGATTGTGAAATGCTACATTTTTAGCCATATGAACAGTGTTATTGTTGTCACTAAATAGAGTAAAAATATGTTATTTGCAATCCAATTCACCCAATAAACACTGCAACCATAATAATTTCTTAGTACCTTCAATGAGGGCAATGTATTCCACTTCAGTAGTTGAGAATGCAACCACTTGTTGCAATCTAGAAACCCAACTGATCGCTGCCCCAACAAATGTGAAAACATAACTAGTAGTTGACCACCTTTAGTCCAAGTCACCAACCATATCGAAATCAACAAAACTTGGCAGTTGTGCATCTTTTCCTTGGAATCTCAAAACATAATCAGAAGTGTCCTTCAAATACCTCAAAATTCATTTCACAGCTTGCCAATGATTTTTACCCATATACTTGCTGACTACTCCCACTGTAATGCCTACTGATGAAAAGTATGAATAATATCACTATTTATTGAACTAACAAACCACTTACATCAAGTTCAAAGAACACCAGGAATTTTTTATTTTTTTTGTAGTGTTATAATCTCTCCGAAGGACAGGACTTGTTAATCAAGCTATACACCCCCCAAAAAAAAAAATATCTATTATTATTATGAATAGAACAATCCGATCAATAATGTTTTCATATATCTCCCCAACCATAATAAGTAAATGACTGGCTTTAATAGATACACAGATGAACTAATGCATTACAATTCTTTACATTGTATTCTGACTGTTTTCTCAAAGGAAGGCCACAGCTCAGCTACTTTCACAGTCCTTTGGAATTTGAGCTCCTAATTACAACTGGAGTAACATTAGACATGTTTTCTAATGCAGTGAAGAAATTTTAGTATCTAGTTTTTTTTTTTCAAAATAAAACAGTGGTATCACCTCCTTAAGAGCCCTAGCCTCCGGTCTTTATCAATTGTCGCTCCTTAGCTTTGGAATCAATTTTCTATATTCCTTCATTATCAAGAAACATTCACTCGCAGTGATTATAAAATTGTAAACCAGTGAACATCGATTCTTTTCTATATAAAACTTGCTTACCCATTATCTTACAGAGTATCTGTGGTGGCTGCCATAGTTGGTACCTCTACATGTCCAACTTATTCCTACAGGTACTCGTTTTCGACTTAAGGAATTTCTCTTTAAGGATAAAAAAATACGAAATAATTATTAGATTCGTTTAATCGATTCCTATCTTCCAGTTAGGATTAAAAGCTCTTAGAGTTTGGTTGCAAGCATATCTCATGTTAGTTTCTTGCTCCTTGAGCACTGTCAAAAAACTCTTATGCCAGGAAAAGAATGAAAAACATGCACAACGGAAGTGTATCAATAGAAAGAGACAGACATAAATGGAGACAGAAATATTTGCAACATTCTATTTACTCAGAAAAATGATTACATTCATAAACTGTTTACATATAAAATATTTAGAGCAAAAGCTCTGTACACATATACTATAGAAGCTGTGCGTTTTCCAGCGCATTGGCGCTTCTTCGCTGCTGCTCCGTGTGGGATAGCTTTCGGCGCACGGGTGCAAGGCAAACTTTCTTCTGTTGTGGCATATACTATTGAACTTCACTGTTCAGTTGCTCCTGAACATTCCTTCTGTTTTCTATGTTCTGCTGAACATTCCCTTCTGTTCTCACCCAGAAAACTTCTGTCTATCTTTTGCACAAAATAATATGCATTTAATTCTCCTTTTGGCTTTTCAGCCAATACACAAAAACTGGCACTCAAAAATTTGAACTCACCTAACAATATTAATTACTACTAGAATGCAATCACTGGACAGTAAGAATGTCAAACACGGCAGGGGGGGAAATGATCCGAGTTGGTTTTATCTGATAGTGCATTTAATGCATCTGTCCATTGGCTGCTCAAGATTAATATTTCCAACACTCCCCCTTAATCTTGAGTCTTTCTGCTCTTCATCATTATTTGGAAACTTTCGGAGCAAAGTTTCTAGCGCAAAAGTTCCTGCTCTTCAACACTCTGCAAAACTTCCGGCGCATCGCCATAAAAGTTCCGGAGCACCAGTGAAAAGTTTCTGGCGTAAACCTGTTCTTCAACATTCTGCGAAACTTCCGGCGCATCGCCATAAAAGTTCTGGAGCACCGGTGAAAAGTTTTTGGTGCAAACCTGTTCTTCAACATTCTACGAAACTTCCGGCGCATTGCCATAAAAGTTTCAGAGCACCGGTGAAAAGTTTCTGGCGCAAACCTTTTTGCCTTTGTTCGGCATTCTAGAACTGTCTGCTGAAGTTCCGGCACACCTGCGCTTCTTTGTGTTTTCCAGAACTGAAGTTCTGGCGCATTCCTGCACACCTAGCCTATCTTAGGCGCTCAAAAGATTCTTTTGACAAAGCCTTTGTAAAAATATCTGAGAGCTGCTGCTCTGACCTGCAAAATGCCATTTTAATTTCATTATTCTCAACCAATTCTCTAATAAAATGATACCTGATTTCAATATGTTTGCTTCTTCTATGAAACACAGGATTTTTGGTCAAGGCTATTGATGAAACATTGTCACAGAAAATTACTGTTCCATCCTCTTGTTCTTCTCTCAAATCTGCTAAGATCCTTCTTAGCCACATAGCTTGGCATGTTGCTGCATTCGTTGCTATGTATTCTGCTTTGGCTGTGGATAAGGCAACTATCGGTTGTTTCTTGGAAACCCATGAAACTGCTCCTGAACCCAAGTGAAAAACATACCCGGATGTGCTCTTTCTATCATCCACATTTCCTGCTCAATCACTATTAGTGTACCCAACCAGCTGAAACTCATTAGAGGCGGTATACATTATGCCATAGTTTTTTGTGCCATTAACATACCTGAGAATCCTTTTACCTGCTTGCCAGTGTGTGTCCTTAGGTTGCTCCATGAACCTAGAAATCAGGCTTATCGCATACATTAAATGTGGTCTTGTAGCTGTCAAGTACATGAGGCTTCCAACCATGCTTTTATAGAGGGTTGGGTTAACATTATTGCTGCTGTCCTCTTTACTAAACTTCAGACCTGTAGCTATTGGGGTTGGGGCTGCTTTGCTGTCCAACATCCTAAATCTTTTCAAGATTTGTTTGGCATAACTTGATTGTGAAATAAAGATGCCATTATCCAATTGTTGGACCTCTATGTCTAGAAAATATCTTAAGAGTCCTAAATCTGTCATTTCAAACTCTCTTTTCATGGCGTCTTTAAAATTAGTAATGAGAAAATCATCATCCCCAGTAAATACTAAATCATCTACATATAAGACAACAATTAAAGCCTTACCATTTGTTGCCTTCATGTAAAGAGTGGGCTCACCATCGCTTTTGCTAAAGCCATTGCTTATCAAGTATGAGTCAATCCTGCTATACCATGCCCGTGGAGCTTGTTTCAGCCCATAAAGAGCTTTCTTTAGTCTATATACCTTGTGTTCTTTACCTGGAACTTCATATCCAAAGGGCTGCTCCACATATACCTCTTCTTTTAAGACTCCATTGAGGAAGGCAGACTTCACATCCATTTGATAAACCTTCCACATGTGCTAGGCTGCAATTGCAATGACTGCCCGCACGGTCTCCATCTTTGCAACAGGGGAAAAAGTCTCATCATAATCTCTCCCAAAGTGTTGTTTGTACCCCTTGACAACTAATCTTGCCTTATGCCTTTCTATTCTTCCTTCGGCATTACATTTGGTCTTGTAGACCCATTTGACACCAATAACTGATTTCCCTTTGGGTAAATCAGTGAGCTTCCATGTCTTGTTTCTTTCTATTGCATCTATCTTCTCATCCATGGCCTCACACCATTTCTGTTCTTTCACAGCCTCCTCAAAATAAATAGGATCACTATGAGAAAATAATGCAAAATTTAAACTCTCATTAAAAACTTTATCATACCTTTCACCTTGGTAGATCTCCCTTAGACTCTTAGTCTTTCTTGGCACTAGGGAGGCGAGAGTGGGGTCTAAATTTCCAGAGCTGCTTGGCTGCTAGCTTGATGAAGAAGTCTGCTGCTGTAGGTTTCCGGAGCAACTTTCCTGTTGAAAGTTTCCGGAGCATCTTCCCTGCTGGAAGTTTCCAGAGCTCCTCCCCTACTGGAAGTTTCCGGAGCTCCTTCTCTGCTGAGAATTTCCGGAGCTACTGCTGCTATTTTTTGAACTGTCAGCTTCCTATAGGTTTCCGGCGCATTTGCGCTCTGCAGCTTCTTCATCCTTAAGGGGTATGGAAACAGAAATATCAATATTGCTGTCAACTTTTCCATCCCACGACTCATTTTCTAGGAACTCCACGTCCCTACTGATGATTACCTTCTTGGTGACTGGATTATATAGCCGATAGGCTTTGGACTCTGTACAGTAGCCCAAGAAAATACACTCTTCACCCTTGTCATCCAATTTCTGCCTATTTTCTTTAGGCACGTGTGCATAGGCTACACACCCAAACACTCTCAAGTGCTCAACTGACCACTTTTGTTTTGTCCATGCCTCTTGAGGGATTTTATCACGGACTGCCTTCGTTGGACTTCTATTTATCAGATAAACAGTTGTTGCTACAGCCTCTCCCCAATATTCGATAGGGAGTCCCTTTGCTTTCATCATGCTCCTTGCCATCTCCACAATGGTCCTGTTTTTCCTTTCAGCCACTCCATTTTGTTGCGGAGTATAGCTGGCTGTGAGCTCCTTCTTGATGCCATTTTTCCTGCAGATATTTACAAATTGATTAGAGGTATACTCTCCTCCACGTTCTGACCTTAGGACCTTAATAAAGTGTCCACTCTCCTTTTCAGCCTGGGCCTTAAATAACAAAAACTTGTCAAATGCTTTAGACTTATGCTACAAAAAATAGACCCATGTCCTACGGCTGTAATCATCTATAAAGGTCATAAAAATCTGCTTTTGCCAAAAGACAGATTTTGCATAGGGCCTACCAAGTCAGTGTGCACCAACTCCAATGGTGCTCTAGCCCTTGTAAAGTTGCCTGAATTAAAATGCTGCCTATGTTGCTTGCCCAAAATGCAAGCTTCACATCTAACATTAGGCTCTACGATTTTTGGCAAACCATCTATCATATTTTTCTTGGACAAAAGACTCAAACCAAAGTAACCTAAGTGTCCATACCTAAGGTGCCATAGCTTGGAGATATCTTGAATGGCTGCTTTGAAGGCTGATTGCTACAGGCCTTTTGACTGTGCTAAGATTTGCATCTTGAGATGAAACATTCGGTTCTGTGTCATTTGAACCGCTGCCATAACTCTTTTGCTTCCATCTTTATCATAGATGATGCATTCCCCTTTCTCCATCAGCACTCTATACCCCTTTTGGACCATCTGTCCAATGCTCAAGAGGTTATGTTTCAATCCTGGGGCATAGAAGATATCATATATTTTTCTTTCATCACCATGCTTGGTTTGTAGGCATACCATGCCTTTGCCCATGATTGGAACTATCTCATTGTTCCCCATTTTTATTTCAGACTTCACACTGCTATCAATGGAGGCAAACAAGTCTTTGTTACCACTCATGTGGTTGCTGCAACTGCTGTCCAAGTACCAAATTTCAGTGCTGCTCTGTTCTGCAAGGTTACATGCAATGAGCAGTTGTGACTGTCTTTCATTTCCAGCCACATTTGAGTCAGCAACATGTGCATTCTAACTCCCTTGGTCATATTTTTGCCTGCAATCACTTGCATAGTGACCATACCTTTGACAGTTGTAGCACTACACATTTCTTTTATCATTTTTCTGATAAGAACTGCTGTTCTTTTTTCCTCCTTGGGAGCTGGTCGCCCCCTCATGACTGCTTACTCGGGCTGAGCTTTCATCACCATCATTTCCACGTCTAAAATTTCCTCTACCACGTCTGGAGTCTTTTCTATCTCTCCCCCTTCCTCTTGCATTCGACTGAGCATTAAAAGCTTGCTCTTGGGAGGAGGTTGCAGACCTATTTAGGCGCTGCTCATGGGTTTGCAGAGAACCCATCAGCTCATCAACTAACAAAGTTGTGAGATCTTTTGCCTCTTCAATGAAAATCACCAACAGATCAAACTTTGTGGGAAGGCTTCTCAATATCTTCTCCACAATTTTCTGTTCTTCCAAAGTTTCACCACTTATCCTCAGCTGGTTAAACAAAGTCGCTGCCCTTGTGTGAAAATCTATAATGGACTCGTTGTCCTTCATTTGCATGGTCTCAAACTCTCTCCATTGCAGCTGGAGTTTGACTAATCTGACTTTCTCAGATCCTTTGCAGGTGGTTTGAAGTGTTTCCCACGCTTCTTTTGCATAAGTACTTGCTGCTATTCGGGGAAAGATAGCCTCTGTCAAGGCTGCCTCAATCAAACTGAGGGCTTTTGCATCATTCTTCCGTGTCTCCTTCAACTGGTTCTTTTGAGCATTGCTCAAAGCTGTAAATGCAGTTGGGTCAGTCACACCTGTGAACCCATTTGCAACAAATTCCCATAAATCATTTGCAATAAAAATGGTTTTCATTTTCTTTGCCCAAACATCATAATTTCTACCATCAAAAATAGGTGGCTGCTGCCAACTCCTATTGTCTCCTCCAGCCATTTTGCTAAAAATGGGGAAAACTAAAAATACCCAGATAAGATCTAAGGCTTTCACAAATACCCAAAAACAAAGATTCTATTTCTGCACGCCTAGGACAAAGCTAAGGCTTTAAAAACTGACTGCCCAGTAAACCTATGGGCTTTGATACCATGTCAAAAAACTCTTATGCCAGACAAAGAATGAAAAACATGCACAACGGAAGTGTATCAATAGAAGGAGACAGACATAAATGGAGACAAAAATATTTGCAACATTCTATTTACTCAGAAAAATGATTACATTCATAAACTATTTACATATAAAATATTCAGAGCAAAAGCTCTGTACACATATACTATAAAAGTTGTGTGTTTTCCAGCGCACTGGTGCTTCTGCGCTGCTGCTCTGTGTGGGATAGCTTCCGGCGCACGGGCGCAAGGCTAACTTTCTTCTGCTGTGGCAAATACTACTAAACTTCACTGTTCAGTTGCTCCTGAACATTCCTTCTGTTCTCACCTAGAAAACTTATGTTCGTCTCTTGCACAAAATAATATGCATTTAATTCTCCTTTTGGATTTTCAGCCAATACACAAAAACTGGTGCTCAAAAAATTTGAACTCACCTAACAAAATTAATTACTGCCAAAATGCAATCACTGGACAGTAAGAATGTCAGACACGGCAGGGGGGGAAATGATCCGAGTTGATTTCATCTGACAGTGCATTTAATGCATCTGTCTATTGGCTGCTCAAGATTAATATTTCCAACAAGCACATGGTAAACTTAGAGTAAAGTTAGTTAATTGGGCAACCGATTTGTTCTCCCTAACATTATCTCTTGAAAACGCATTCCTTTATACTCATTTTCAATTTAGTGACACTACAAGATTTCAATGGTTGCAGGATGGTTCTTGAAATCCATCGACAGAGAAAATGTATTGTTCTTTTTTTTATAAAATACTGTGTGCTTTTTCTGAAGAAGTCCCACTGTAAGCCCAAATTTCGCCTTCACTGTTTCAGTTGCCTAGTCTGCTTATCAATTCGTAGAGTTGTCAAATTTATATAACATCAACATTTTAAAGCCGAGGAAACTTGTTAATCCACTTAAGGTTTGAGGGTGTAGGCTTGAGGAACTGTCAATAAGGTTTGCTAAGAACTAGAATGTGCTAAAATGTTAAGGTAAATGAGTTGGGCCGCACCTAATTTCTAGCTTCGTGTTCATAAGTGAACAATCTACAGATAGTTTCAGCCTTGGATGATTTCAACATAGTTCACGACAAAGGCTTAGGAAGGAAATAAAAGAATTGGAATTTCGAAAGAACCACCTCTATGTATCGACCGACATGGAGCAAAATTACTGTTTTCTTCCAAAATAAAACTCATCTAAATATTTGAAAGAAACAGAGGAGCAGCAGAACATAGATAAATTTATATTAAATAAAACAAAAACAATACATCGAATTATTGAGCTGCAGCTCACGCATTAAACACAGGCTAATATCCTCTAACAGCTCTGCGGAGCTGGACTCTGCTAAGGAGTGAATGTCACATTACATCTGCCTCTATTTATAGAGGGCTTAGAAATTCTCCAGAATGCAAAACAGTATGTTGCCAAGTCGGTGAGAACTCTCCAGAATGGTCGGTGGTAGAAGAGTCTGGAAGGTCAGAGGTCGGTGGCAGTCATTGGTAGAAATTAAGAGCATGTTCTAACACTCCCCCCTAATTTCTACCATCAATTCTCATTACATTCTCAATCTCTTTCACTAATGCTGCGGCATCTAAAAACTTCAAGATCTAGCGATTGAACTTAGGAAATCCCATGTCGCAGTTAACCACGAGCTCTGGCACATTTGGTTACCAGTCCATCGTAGGTTCAGGTGCTCAACACTTGTATTTTCTCAGCACCTCCCATAGAGTCACACTGCGGGTGCTCGGGGATCCAAATAGACTCTTGACGTCTGTCACAAATGGTGATAGGATTTCCTCCTCAAATAGAAATTGGCAGCATTATGCTTTGCTCTGGCACCTTTTTTTAATTTCATTGGCTGCAATCTGGCAGCAATTCGATCTCCTTTGTCTAGTCGTCGACGACATCAGCAGGTCAGCCATGATCTCCTTTAGCGATTTGAACTATTTCAACGATTGGGGCTAATCACGAATTATGGTCCTTCTCCTCTCCTGTGGTGGCTTTGTAACAACAGTTATGGCTTAAGTTACCAGCGGCCTTGGTGATGATCTCCACAACTTTCGATTTGTGAGCTGCGATCCATACCTTTTCAATATTTATGGTCTTTATGCATATGGACTCCATTCCAGAAAAAAAGGCCCTGCAAATTCATCATTCTACAGTTCTCCAGCATCAGCAAGTTCAAAATCATCCGCCATTGCAGTATTCCGGCAGAGAGATCCTTACCGACTAGAGGCTCCAAGCAATGAAAATAAATGATATTGAACTAGGCCACTCAGTATAAAGATTTAGGCTTCAGGTAAGCGGATCAACACACGCAGACAACAAAGAATGCAGTAACTGATTCACTGCACTTCGGACAGAGGCTGGAATGTATAGACAGGCGCAAGACTCCCTCTGAAATTGCACCTCACACACAGAGGCCGGATCTCTTTGGTCTCATCCTCAGGATCTTCAACCATATGGCTCTGATACCAATTTGAAAGGGGTGGATGGATATGGATTAATACACAACACAGAATAACAAACTCATAGAAATGCCATAAACTTATATTTCATTCATCATCAATATGAAATCTTACAAATAAACTCATCATACATGATCAGCTCCAACACTCCACCACAATCCATTACATTTGTCTCCTTCAATAGAAGTCTTATGAATTACATAGATAATTCGAGAAACTACCTAGGCCTTTCTAGATCTTAGGCGGACTTGTCTCTTATAGATAAATATTCTAATCCTTATCTCTATCATTCTGGAAACTTCTCATTTGCCATTTGTTTTTTTTTTCCTTTTTCATTTAATTAATTACATTTGATTCGAGGGACAAATTACATATCCCAACACTCCCCCTTAATTTCGACCTCGAATATTGCTGCATAAATTTCCTTTGCTCTTAATTGTTGATTTTGTAAATCCTTTCCTTTGCTTGATATCTTCATGCCTGATGATGCCTTTGTCTTTGTCCAAGTCTTCAAACTTCAAACCATCTCTACAATCTGCAGATCTCTTTCCTCAACTTTTTTCAACTCTCATCCCACTGCTGCGACAGTCATTCAAACTTCAAATTTTCATAACTTCAAACTGGAAGTCTTCTTCTCTGCAAACTCACTATTTGTAACTTTCCACCTTTTTTGATGTCTTGTCTTTCCATGATTGCTATCATCTTCAAACTTATTATCAATTATGCCTTTTGAAAACCTTGTTTGAATGCCATCAACTTTCACTTGTGAACTTTTATACTTAAACAAGTTCTTGATCATACATGTAATTTTCTTCCAACTCGATCCGTAAACCCATCCGCAATCCATTTTCATACAATCTACCATAGAATCTTTCTTGCACTACCTGTTCCAACATGTCTTTTCAGAATGACTCTTCAAACCACAAATACTGCAAGGATGTAAGTCCCAACATCTATCCTTTGTATGTCCTTTCCTGTTACAATGTCAACATTGCACACATTCCATTTCTTTAACAAATTTAGTTACACCTGTATTATTTCCTTTACTTGTCGCATATCCAAGACCTTCATGTTTTGGCCTCATTATTGGCTTAATTGGCTCTCTCATCCCTTGATCATGCCTTCCTAAACCTTTACCTTTGTATCCCATTCTTTCCATGATCTTTAAACCAACATTCATTTCATTGCCATTGCATCTAACAATATTATCATTTTGACAGGTTTTATCACAAACTTCTTCAGCAAAAACACATTTCTCAATTAACAAATTCAAATCCTCTGTACTACAAGAAACATCACATATGGATTTCTTTTCCTTCAAACATTCATTCTCTTCATTCAATCTTGATATTTCATTTTTGTATAAACTATTCTCTGCTTCTAATTTCTTCACCTTTTCTTCTAAATCATCAACCAATTTTATTCTTTGTTCTAATTCCTCATTCCTTATATTAATCTCATCAAACAGTTTTAGTTTTTCTTCAAGCTCTTTATTCTTCTCTCTAAGTTTGCACAATTCCTTCACCTGCAAATTATTTATTTGTTCCACAAACTTTAACTTATCCTCTAACTCTTCAATTGCCTCTCTAGAATCACTAATTACATTTAAAAGGCTACATTTTTCTGCTTCCATTTCTTTTCTTAATTTTGCCAATTTTTTTCTAAAAAATCATTTTCACATTTTAAACTTGTATTTTCTTTCTTCACCTTTATTAATTCTTCTTCTAAATATTTTGTTTTCTCTTTCTTGACTCTATTAGCTTTTCCCATTGAATCAAACAAATAATCTTACCTTACTTTTGCAATCTTTGCCTGCCTTCACTCTTCCACAATTTTCTTCAACAGCTGCGGCTGTATCTTTTTTTTTCTTCTTGGGATCAATACAGTAATAAGCTTGCTTGACCACTCTTCCAAGTTGTACCCTTTATTTTGCTTATTTTAACAATTTCAACAACAGTCTTGAATTCCTCTCTTCTCATCAATGGTGATATAACAAAACAACTTTCTTATAGATAAACCTGAATCTGCAGATTCAAACCAGTGATCATACCTCTTTTTTTTGCTTCTGTTTCCACTCCTCGATAATAGCTGAGTTGTAGCTTCTTTTTCCAAGATCTACTTTTAAGTCTTCAGCCGGTGATTAACAAGGCAACGCTTAACGCCTCTTCTTGGATCTGCAACATTTGACTTTTGTTTGCTTCTTTTAACTGGCAAGATGTGACAATCAGACTCTTTCAAACTGTAGTGACCTCTTTGCTTGCACTCTGCACTTGGCTGGGAACTTTTTCAACTGTGATCATCTATAATAAAACAACGACCTTTGTCTTCTTCTGTTTTCTTCAACACTTTTCTGTGGTTCTTTCTGTGATGATTTAAACTTTAGACCAACGATCTTCACAAAAAATATCTGCTATGACTACAATCTAACAAACCTTCAGCTAGGCGATCTAATCACTGGCGGCTTACAAAAATTGCACTCTTCAAGCTCCAATCTGAACCAACGATCTTTTATGTGACTTCTGGCTGATTCCACACAATCTTGTCTGGTCGGGGCTTCTTTAACAATGATCTCTCTTTCTTGAATGGCTCTGCTCACTTGCGAGTTTCTCTACTTCAAATCTGCAATTTACAATGGACTGTTTCCTCTTTAACGGTTGGGCAACGATCTCCTTATCCTTCCTTATCAGCAGCCATATTAGTCTTCTTCCAACTCCTTTTGTAGATTTGTAAACACAAAAATAGAGTATATTGGATTGCTACAGCAATGCAAAACCTTTGTTTATTCAACTTCTTTTATTCAGCCTTCTCAGCTCCTGTCTTCAATTCTTCAACAACGATCTGCTTGCACTAGAGCACAAATGCTTTCGCATAGATGAACTAGCACCTCCAATATTCAACTCACTTCGATCTAGCAAACGTTTTTGATAGGCAATGCAATTAAAAGTTTTATATATTTTTTCCTCTGCCCACCTCCTACAAGTGGTATCAGAGCCGATGGTGATAGCAGATTGATCATGGGTTTTGTGTCTGAGCTGCTTGATGAAGCCTATGAACGTTGTGGTGAAGGCTGCGCTGAGTATGCCAAGAATTTCTATCTGGGAACACTGCTGATGACCCCCGAGAGAATGAAGTTTATTTGGGAAGCTATTTTGAAGAAAGAGAATCGCTGCTGTTTTCTGGAGATTGTATTGCTGTAGCTGTAAAAGGAGATCACAAAGCTGCCGTCCAACCTGGAGTCAATGTAGAAGGCTGCAAGATTGTGAAAGGCATATTGTGAAAGGAGAGGTGGAATCGCTGACCCATTTGAAGGAGATTGACTATTGCAGGTCGTGTGAAGAAGACAGGAAATTCTCTGTTTTCAAGTGCATAAAGTATAATTTATGCTTGAAGTAAATGCTGCTATATCATCACAGACCAAAGAGCAGTCCGCACGCATCCTCCGTCCAAAGTTGCTGGTCATCAAGTGTGTTGCAGATCGCAGTCTAAAGGAGCTGCAGTCCCTTCGCAAAGGGAATCACAGGAATTAGAAATTGTGGAAGTGCCAATCAGAAGGGTTTGCTATTTTAATCAACACAATGGCATCGCTGTTTTATATAGATTTGAAGCAGCAGTTGTTAAAGAATCCGCAGGAAAAGTTGAGTAAATTGCTGATTTCAAATCAGAACTAGGGTTCGATGGTTGAAAATGCCCACCTCTGTTTGGACAGAGACTGTGGCATCCACCGCCAGACAGATTGAAGGCTATGTGGAATGTCGCAGATTGAGAAGACAAGGAGATCGTCTGGGGATCCTGTCGCCATTTGTGACAGACGTCAGGCAAGATTTTGGAGGTGATCCTATCACCATTTGTGACAGAAGTCAAGAGCTATGTTAAGAGGAGATCCTGTCACCATTTGTGACAGATGAAAGCTTTTAAGAGGTTTTGAAAAATGTGGGCATCGCGTAAGGAATTGGCAGTTTGAAACATCATCGAATTGGCATCAAGGATTTGTACGGATCAGAGCAGATTTTAGTCAAAGTCTGTGAGTCTAGCCCAGCTCTGCAGAGTTGAAGAAAGTAGTGAAAAGCAACAGATAAAATGAAATAGTGTTTGTGTTGATGAATGAGCTAAAGCTCAGAAGATGAAAGATGATGTAATATTTATTTTGGGCATTGTAAATTTTGATGTAATTAAGTGGTAGAAATTAGGGGGGAGTGTTAGAATATTCTAGATGTTCCGGTAATTTCTACCAGCTTCCACCTTCCCCACCATCCTCATTAAAGACTCCGTCTAGAATGTCGGTGATAAGAGACTAGAAAGAAACGTGAGGAAAATTCTAGAGATTGCTAGATACTCCTGAGACCTCTATAAAAGGAGGAAGATGTAAACGTTTTTGACAGGCAATGCAATTAAAAGTTTTATATATTTTTGCCTCTGCCCACCTCCTACAATATTCAAGAAACGGTTTATTTATCACAGAAAGAGAGAGATTATAACATAATTACTTGATTGCGAGTTTGCAGTTCTTTTCTTGCTTAACTCTTTTCTTTTCCCAAAACTCTACTGAATAATTCCCTTAATGCATAATTTCACCACTGGCCCCTGTAGCCGTCCCTGGCAGAGGACTTCATCTCTGCATAAAACTCAAATTATCAGTAAACCAAAAAGTGGCAATAAACAATATGCAGTTGTCTATATGTTTAACTAATACCAAACAAGATTAAAATTGTCTTACTGCTCTCCACCTAGCCACCCCCGAGCATTGTTCAGGCTCACACAGAGCTGCCATATAAACACATAAGCTCACACAGAGCTGATTAATTCATTAGCTCACACAAAGCAATTCTTGTTGGAATTCGTAATCCTGAGCTGCAACGGGCAAGTGCATTTAATGCACCAACAGATAAAATCAAATTTGGGCAGTCTTCCCCCTTGCCATGTCTGACCACCATGCTGGTCAATTAATATTTGGCAGCAAATTAATTGTGGTGGTTGAATTTGAATTGGGCGCCAGATTTTGTAAAGGCAACAAAAGACAAAAGATGAATAGAATGTTGTATTATGTAGTAAGAGAAGGAGACAGAGACAAAAAGTCTTTGAAGCAGCAAACAAGGGAATGTTCAGTAGAACTACAAAAGTAGAAGTTCAAGAGAACCTGTAGTAGTAAAGGACATTGACAGTGCTCCAGTGCTCTGGAATGTTTCCAGTACGCAACAGCACACAAAAGGAAGATGCGCCAGAACTAGCACAGTTTTTTGTATGAAGCATGTACAGAGCTTTTGCTTTGAGTTTTTTGTCAATAAATTTTGAATGTAATCATTTGATGAAATAGAAAATTGAATATATAAATATTTTTGTCTCCTTGTGTTCGTCTCCTTTGAGTTGTGCATGTTTTCATTATTTGCCCACTATAGTTGGGTTTCTTTTCCCAACAGATTGGTATCAGAACCCTAAGTTTTCTAGGCATTTAGTTTGTTAAAGCCCTAGCTTTGTTCCTAGGTGTGCAGTTATAGAACTTTAGTTTATGGGTATTTAGAAAAGCCCTAGATTTTATCTGGGCATCTGTAGTTTCTCCCCTATTTAGCAAAATGGCTGGAGGAGACAATAGGAGTTGGCAACAACCACCTATATTTGATGGAAAAAATTATTATGTCTGGGCAAAGAAAATGAAAACCATTCTAGTTGCAAATGATTTATGGGAATTAGTAGCAAATGGGTTCAACGATGTGACTGACCCAAATGCATTTGCAGCATTGAGCAATGCTCAAAAGAACTAGTTGAAGGAGACAAGGAAAAATGATGCAAAAACCCTCAGTCTAATTGAGGCAGCCTTGACAGAGGCTATCTTCCCTCAAATAGCAGCAGCTAGTTATGCAAAAGAAGCATGGGAAATACTTCAAACTACCTGCAAAGGGTCTGAAAAAGTCAGGTCAGTGAAACTCCAGCTGCAAAGGAGAGAATTTGAGACCATGCAAATGAAGGACAGCGAGTCCATTTTAGACTTTCATACAAGGGCTTCCACCTTGATTAACCAATTGAGGATAAATGGAGAAACTATGGAAGAGCAGAAAATTGTGGAGAAGATTCTCAGAAGTTTACCCACAAAATTTGACCCAGTGGTTATAGCCATAGAAGAGGCAAATGACCTCTCAACATTATCAATTGATGAGTTAATGGGTTCACTTCAAACCCACGAGTAGCACCTAAATAGATCTGCAAATTCTTCCCAGGAACAAGCCTTCAAAGCACAAACAAATGTGAGAGGCAAGGGAAGAGGAAGAAATGGCAGAGGAAGAGGTCAAAGAGGTAGAGGTAGAAGCAACTCCGGAAGAGGAGGCTCAAACAATCAAGAGGAGGAAAACACCTCCCAATCAGACTTCCAAAACACAAAGAAAAATACCAGCTCAAATCAAAGATCCGATAAGAGCAATGTGCAGTGTTACTACTGTCACAAGTATGGTCACTATGCAAGTGAATGCAGGAAGAAACAACATAACCAAGGGAGTCAAAATGCAAACGTGGCAAATGAGAACAAGGCTGAAAATGAAAAACAGTCTCAAGTGTTCATTGCATGCAATCTTGTAGAACAAAATAGCGCTGAAGTTTGGTACTTGGACAGTGGTTGTAGCAACCACATGAGTGGTAACAAAAATTTATTTGCCTCCATTGATCACAACATTAAGTCTGAAATCAAAATGGGCAACAATGAGAAAGTTTCAGTCATGGGAAAGGGCATAGTGTGCCTACAAACCAAGCATGGTGAAGAAAGACAGCTTCATGATGTCTTTTATGCCCCAAGAATGAAACACAATCTCTTGAGCATTGGACAGATGGTCCAAAATGGATATAGAGTGCTAATGGAGAAAGGGGAATGCATCATCTATGACAGAGATGGAAGCAAGAAAGTTATGGCAGTGGTTCAAATGACAAAGAACTGAATGTTTCCCCTCAAAATGCAAATATCAACACAGTCAACAGGCTTGCAGCAGGCAGCCTTCAAAACAGTCATCCAAGATCCATCCAAGCTTTGGCATTTGAGGTATGGGCATCTAAATGATTCTAGTTTAAATCTTTTAGCTAAAAAGGATATGGTTAGGGGCCTACCAGCAATTGTAGAGCCCGATGGAAAGTGTGAAGCATGCATCCTAGGTAAACAACATAGGCATTCTTTTCGATTAGGGCATTCTAGGAGAGCTAGAGCACCATTAGAGTTGGTGCATTCAGATTTGTGTGGTCCCATGAAGACCCCAACCCTAGGAGGAAATGTTTATTTTATGACACTCATAGATGACTATAGTAGAAAAATCTGGGTGTATCTTTTGAAGAACAAATCAGATGCATTTGACAAGTTCAAAGAGTTTAAGGCCTTGGCTGAAAAGCAAAGTGGCCATTATATCAAAGTCCTCAAAAGAGACAGAGGGGGAGAGTATATCTCTCATGAGTTTATGAATTTTTGCAAGTCTCATGGCATTCAAAGACAACTCACAGCCCGGTATACTCCACAACAAAATGGAGTGGCTGAAAGGAAGAATAGAACCATCATGGAGATGGCAGCAAGCATGTTAAAAGAAAAAAAATTGTCTAATGAGTATTGGGGTGATGTTGTAGCAACAACAGTCTACATCTTGAATAGGTGCCCCACAAAGGCCGTTCGTGATAGGATCCCACAAGAAGCGTGGACGAAATGCAAATGGAGTGTTGAACATTTGAGAAGATTTGGATGTGTGGCATATGCACTCGTGCCAAAAAAGAAAAGGCAGAAATTTGATGACAAAGGAGAAAAATACATTTTCATAGGCTATAGTGAAGAATCCAAAGCCTATAGATTGTACAATCCCATCACCAAGAAAGTGATGATCAGCAGGGACGTTGAATTCATTGAAAATGAGTCATGGGATGGAACAGTTGATAGCAATACAGGTATTTCTATTTTAATACCTCATGAGGATGAAGTTGTAGAAGGGAGATGCTTCGGAACCTTACAGCAAGGTAACAGTTTAGAAAACAGCAGCAGCAGCTCCAAAAACTTTCAATAGGGAAGTTGCTCCAAAAACTTCCAGCATGGCAGATGCTCCAGAAGTTCACACCAGCAGTCTTCTTCATCAATCTAGTAGTCAAGTAGCTCCAGAAATTCTGATCCTACGCTTACATCATTGATGCCATGGAAAACAAGAAGCGTTAGGGAAATTTATGACAACGAAAGGTATGATGACTTTGATGAAGATTCATATTTTGCTATGTTTTCTTATAGTGATCCAATGTATTTTGAAGAAGCCGTGAAAGAGGAAAAATGGTGTAACGCCATGGATGAAGAAATGGATGCTATTGAAATGAAACTAATTCCCAAATATAAAAATACAATGATTAAATTGATTTTATAGATTAATCCCAAAAAATTCTATGCAAAAATTTTAATCTAATATTTAATTCCCAATTCAATAGTTTCAAACTAATTGAATAAATTAATAAACAATTGCGTTCAAATATGTTCAATCATGCCATAAATAAATTATTAATTCAATAAACTCAAATATTTAAAATAACTTTATTGCTCAAATACTTTATCAGGCATTAATACTTATCTTTGAAATGTGCAGGAGAAATTCCCAACTATTGCTAGAATGGTCCCTGGTTCAGCCTCTTCCATCTGTGAGCAGTCTGGGAGGAAAGTAGACTTTGCTACTCTACATGAGTGCTGGTTCCACTGGAACAATGCTCAACACTCATGCCACAAAACCATGCCCTGGCTAGGATCGTCCTGAGTGCACGTACTTGTACCCTAGGTTGGACACTCACTGTAGGAGTGCCCCTTCTCCGTCCTACTCACAGCCTGCTAACCTGAAACCCTATTCCCGCAATGTGTTCCACTTGATTTTCCTCTTTTATATTCTTCTTGAATATTTTTTCCTATTTTTTCCAAGTCTCACATAAATGCTTTATATAAACTTTAAGGGGTGGTTTTCCAAACCATCACACCCTTTCACGAGATTTCCATTAAATAATTATTTCAATAAATAATTGTAGAAACCCCTGTTCTCCCTGATTTCTGAAAACTGACTGCTTGATTTTTTTTTCTTGTTTTTGCATTTTTTTGAAAGAAAATACTGAATAAATTTATATAAAATAATGCAACACCGGAAATGATAAAATATTTTGAAAATAATGATGCCAGACTATTTATTAATCTTCTGAAATGATTACAAATAAGATCCAATAACATGCAACTAAAAAGGCAACAGTATTTTGATGAAAACCTGATTATTGCAGCAAGCTGAAAGAAAACTCTGTGAACGTTCTGCGATAACTTCTGAATGAAGATATCCCTCTGAATGCAATAGATCAGCTGATATTTCACAGCCTCTGAACTGCAACACTGAAGATGGCTCGTTCTCCAATGCCTGTAGACAACTGAAACCCTCGGCTTCGTTCTCCAGAAGAAGACTTGATCAAAAATCAATTTCATAACATAATGAGCTCCAATCCCCATGAAACCCTTAAATCTCCTCAAGAGTTCGAATTTTCTCAATTAGGTTTTTATTTAAATAAATTCAAACTTTTCTTTTTAATTTTTCAATAGTTTTCGAAAGCACTTTTAATTATAAAAATATAATTAAAAGTGGCCCCTTCAATGATGGGCGACCCCTTTAGCAAAAATCACTTAAGTTATAATGAAATATTATAACTTTATATTATAATGCTCCAGTAATTAATATTTAATTAATTTAATTAAATATTAATATCTCTCTCATTATTTATCCGATGCCCGAGCCGTCTGATGCTGACGACAACGGAAGTGATTCTGAATGCCGCCAAAGCCATACTGCTAAAAATAGCAGTGGTCCCACACTGCCTGCCAGGAACTGCTAAAAATAGCAATTCTACAAAAAGTCTCCGAATGAGCCCGAACGAAAGCCAATCGATCAAAACTGCCAATCTGAAGCTTAGCCAAGCTCCGAAACGACCCTCTAACCACTCTGTCAGCCTACGAGGGTCTCATGATAGGCCAATCTCACGATCTCTGATGCTCGCTAAAAATGGGGACATGACAGTCCGCCCTCCCTAAAATTGCTTGACCCCAAGCAATCTCCACTGCAAACAAACTCCAATCCTCGGAAGGCCCCAAAAGGAAAACTGTGTAATGTCCCACACATCTCGTACTATCTCCTGTAGCATCATCAAACTCAACTGCGCAATCAATGCCTGGATCCCAAACCCAGCGTAAGAGTCCGTCGTGACGGTCCTCCTCAGGCTGCCACTGCTCTCTACTGCCTCCAACTTCACCATGTTGAGAATAGTGAAGTATCTCAATGGGACCCATCCAAAACTCGGTGCCAACGCTGTCTCCACCGGGATCCCAATACAATATAAATCTACATCCATCCGTCATGCAGAGATAAAAGCTACTAGAAGCATCTACTATCCTGAATCTCTCTCTGTCTTCTGCTAAACCCTCATGGATGTGATAACTGTTCAAACCATCATGCCAACTAACACCATAGTCGCCCTGTAACCATGTACCTGTATGAAAACTCTGCGACCTAGAAGTATCAAACCCTGTCAAACACACATCGGCATGATAGATATCAGACTGCGGCCCCTGCAAGTAATACCCCACAAACTGCTGAGTCAAGTACCTGCATCCGCTAATCCCATCTTGTGAAGATGGTAACTCTGCACACCATGATGAATTACTCCCCTCGGCTGCTCCGAAAGAATCACCCTGTGCACAAGTACTGTGCATCAAATCATGTACAGGTGGATCAAAGACAAAACTGTAAGCACTCCTCACCGTGTACACCTCATTGAACTCCTCTGTGAGTTTGGTTTGGAATTGCGATGCACTGGAACAATCCCAAACACTACAATCATCACCCAACTCAGAACTAACATCAAAAGTACGATCAACGTCCAACTCGAAGAGTGGGTTATCATAGATTACCCCACCATCAAATTCAAACAATGGATTATTCACAAACTGCACAATCACTCCATCTTGATCGGAATCATCCATCTCTGAATCGCTGGAATAATAAACTGAGTTGTACTCCTGACTCGGCTCAAACAGCTGCTGATCATAGTCAACTGTATCGTATGACAAGATTGCTTTGCTTCCAGGAAAGGGAAACAAATCATCATAAGTATCAATCTCCCAACTAGATGAGACTCTGAACATTTGCTGTGAAGATAGACAAGTATCGAGGGTTGTCACACAACTCTTGAGTGAATCAACAACCATGTCACAGGAACTAACAATAATCTGCCCTGCATCACCTATCACGGGACTAATCTCATGAGAATCTGGTGCAATGCGTGGCTCATTGCAACTCTCATCTAGAGCACTAATCCTATCTGTATCAACTGCTCCTGTGTCCATGCTGGATGTAACCACATCCTCAACATCTCCCTCTCGGCTATGAACCATGGGTGTATACTCCTCACCAACCGCTGTCATGCAAGACTGAACGATATCCGAAGGTGGTGAAGATTGTGCCAAACTCAATGCCACGGTAAGCCTCTCAATGTGTAACTGTGACTCTCGAAGAGCCAACTGGGTGCTATGCAATGAAACCATAGTCACCTCACGCTCATGAGTGAGCTCAGCGATCCGCTCCTCTTTTCCCTTCCATGCATCATAACAAATGCAATCCCACTCGAGAAGGAAATCCCTGTCTGCAAGTAGTCTGAGGTAATTTTGTTTCATCGTTCCAATCGCTTCTCGGAGTGCATGTATCACTGCAAGGGAAAAACCTCTATCACTGTGCTCATCTGTCGAAGGACTCCAACTGTAGGTAGTCATCATCTGACGAGCAACATCAAAATGCTCAAGGGTGGTGGTAATCATAGTGTCATCTACATGTAGTTGCCCAACCAAATGATGAGGATTCTGAAACTTACGACCCCCATACAAGATTTCCGGTTCACCATATGCACTATGATATGACGATGATCCGTCATCGCTCACCTCATGATCTGCAGCATCGTGTGTGCTCTCAACCACGCACACCTCAACATCTAAGGCACTGCTGCTCTGTACCTCGAAGGATGGCTCAACTGGTACGGTAGAAGTTGCTGGTCTGACAGTATCTTCACACACTTCCACTCTCAAAGTAACTGCATGCCCATCCAAAGCATGATCCTGGGATTCCATATCAACATATAAATCTTCTAGCTTATTTTCAAAGGTCTGATCTGAAAAATTAGACTCACTATGACATGAATCCTTTATATACAATACATCATTAGTACCCAATTCCTGAGTGCTTTCATGTGACAATTCAATAGGATCATTTTGCACATGTGAAAACACTGATGTCTCATACTCATGCAAAGTTTCATCATCGCTGTTATGAAAATCAGGACTGTTAGGTGTAGCTTCCCTAGGATCAGTTGTATACTGGTCACCAACTGCTGAAAACTCATTGTAGAGGCTTCTTGACACCTCACTTGAAAAGACATCATGTTCAGATTTAGATTCTTCACGATCGCTTTGCTGGTTGGTTCTTTTAGGTTCTGAATCCTCATAGGAAGCCCACATTATTCTATGTGCTTTGCCCTTAGGTCTCAAAGGGCAATCATGGTTTAAGTCGTACGGCTTTCCGCAATAGGAACACAACTTCACTTTGTTTTGCGATGTCGGACCTTTGATGATAGGAAGTGAATTGGATCTTTTAGACCGTTCAGACTCTGAAAGCGTCTGCTTTAAATGCAACAACTCTCGATTGAGCTTGTATCGTGATTGTTCAAGCTCTTTCAATTCCCGTTTATTAAACATTCTGGCCCACCATCTACCATCGCCTGTATCCCTTATCTCTCCATTGCTGGAACTCATTTTACTCTAGAGTCCCTGGCTAATTCTGCTCTAAAATTTTTAGTTTGTTTACTCGGGAAACTGATAAGTACTGGTCACTCCAAAATGCAGTCTGTCAACTGAGATAAATATTGAAGATATCACTGTGAGAAGCCTTGGCAAAATTTGCAATAAAATATCTGATTTCTAGTGACTGAAACTTTGTCAAACAGTTGTCCGATTACTGCTGATAATGGTTTTCCTTGATTGTTTCTCTGATTTTGAATGGTGTTGTAATACATAAAAATTTAATCTAACAGTGCCAATTGTCTGTAGATGAAATCAGAATGTTATGCAAGTATTCCCGTGTTGCCAGACAGAAAATGCAAATTTTTTTTAAAAGCAATATTGTTAAGGAAACAAGGAACCTGGATATTCCTATCAGAAAAATTAATGAACCTTTTAGACACAGTGTTTGAGCAGCGACTGGAAGTGTATATGCGAACTCCTGTATTGCAGTTACAGACTTGATTACAGAACTTCACACGAATTCATTCAATCACTACTGATGACAGATGGACCCAATGTGCAGAGATTTAACGACTTATATTTGCAGACTCTGTTTGAATGACAGCAATAATTGGTCCTGAAGCCACGATTTGTCCTCTACAGAATTTCTCCAAGCTGTCTGGTGTATGGCAACGCCTGTAATAATGTGAAGACTTTATTTGTTGCGTGCCAAGGATATATGCCACAAACCTCCAATTGTTCGTCCCAGTAGATGCGTAGCTGATACAGCCACGAGTTTGTTTTCCGCCAAGGAGTTAAGAACTTATAATTGCGTCCTTTTAAAGAATCGATGGCAATGATATTAACAACTCCTCAATGCTACCATGCCATGTCTTCTTTTGTTCGATCTGTTTCCTCTGTACGCACTCTTCTGTTGGTGATGTTTTCTTGAAACTAGATTCCAACAAGTGAAACCTTTGGTCTGATTATAGACGATTTCTGAATGCAGCCCTGTCGAATCTCCTGAAGTTTCTTCTTTTTGTTCAATTTAGAATTAAATTGAACTCCTTTTGAAATGTCTTATTCGCCATATCATTAGTTTTGTCTTCCTTCTTGTCTTTCCTCAACACCCGATAGTCAAAGTGTTATTTTTTTTGGCTTTTACAATCTCCCGTGACTTCTCCAGCGTGGCCAAGACTTTAGAATAAAACAAGAGTCTAATAAGCTGCTACCTCCAGATGATGCGCCAGGCTCTAAGCTGCTCCCGACAGCTTGAAGAATTCATCTTATTCTTCAAGTTGACAACGCAAATATACTATGCCACGATTTTGTCTCCAGCGGCAATTATCCTGATTTCCGCCAAATCATCAACTTTCTGCGACTCAATAAACTTCCTATTTATTTCGGACTTCTCAATTTCTCTGCCAATATTTGCTTTCAAAATCCGTCTTTCTATAGTTTTTCGTCGCTACCTTGTGTGACGTCTCCACATAAGAAGTCAAATCGATTGACTTATCTGGCGCTGGTTTTCTGGTTTATCTTCAATGATATTTGGAAATAAATTATTGATTATTTTATTGCCGTCTCTTACCTATAAAGATGTGAAATTGTGTTTTCCCATAATCCTTCATTGAGACGATATTAGTACCTCCAGAATTGTCTTTTTCTTTTGACTGAAAGGAGGCACGATACTCAAGCAGCCCCCGACTCTCACATTAAGTTTGCCTTCTCTATATTTCGACTTTTCTGGTAATATAAATCGAATCTTCTTTTACCTGCTCTACTAGCTATAAGACAATTTTGTCTTATCCAAGCAGCTGACTCAGCGCTGCTTAATCTTTATCAATAAAATCCTTTCTCAAGGACGACAAGAATTAGAGGATTATGAGTAGCTTCCGTCTTGACTAACTGACCTAGTGGTTTGTCTTGACTGAAATTGTCTTTATCGATTTGCTTCCCAAATCGATTTGTCTCCTCTGCTTGAAAATATATTTTGAAACCCTAATTTTCTGAGAATTCTCTTCTGTATCTGAAAACAATTTCCCCACACAGGATGGCAGGAAACCGCTCTGATACCACTGTAGAAACCCCTGTTCTCCTTGATTTCTGAAAACTGACTGCTTGATTGTTTTTTCTTGTTTTTGCGTTTTTTTGAAAGAAAATACTGAATAAATTTATATAAAATAATGCAACACCGGAAATGATAAAATCTTTTGAAAATAATGATGCCAGACTATTTATTAATCTTCTGAAATGATTACAAATAAGATCCAATAACATGCAACTAAAAAGGCAACAGTATTTTGATGAAAACCTGATTATTGCAGCAAGCTGAAAGAAAACTCTGTGAACGTTCTGCGATAACTTCTGAATGAAGATATCCCTCTGAATGCAATAGATCAGCTGATATTTCACAGCCTCTGAACTGCAACACTGAAGATGGCTCGTTCTCCAATGCCTGTAGACAACTGAAACCCTCGGCTTCGTTCTCCAGAAGAAGACTTGATCAAAAATCAATTTCATAACATAATGAGCTCCAATCCCCATGAAACCCTTAAATCTCCTCAAGAGTTCGAATTTTCTCAATTAGGTTTTTATTTAAATAAATTCAAACTTTTCTTTTTAATTTTTCAATAGTTTTCGAAAGCACTTTTAATTATAAAAATATAATTAAAAGTGGCCCCTTCAATGATGGGCGACCCCTTTAGCAAAAATCACTTAAGTTATAATGAAATATTATAACTTTATATTATAATGCTCCAGTAATTAATATTTAATTAATTTAATTAAATATTAATATCTCTCTCATTATTTATCCGATGCCCGAGCCGTCTGATGCTGACGACAACGGAAGTGATTCTGAATGCCGCCAAAGCCATACTGCTAAAAATAGCAGTGGTCCCACACTGCCTGCCAGGAACTGCTAAAAATAGCAATTCTACAAAAAGTCTCCGAATGAGCCCGAACGAAAGCCAATCGATCAAAACTGCCAATCTGAAGCTTAGCCAAGCTCCGAAACGACCCTCTAAACACTCTGTCAGCCTACGAGGGTCTCATGATAGGCCAATCTCATGATCTCTGATGCTCGCTAAAAATGGGGACATGACAATAATTGTCTTTCCACCTCCTTAAGAGAAATTTTACACATATGCTTTATTAATATCTCATTTAATCAAAGGATCATAATATCCTTTATTCTTCCTTTAATTTTAAAGCGTTTTTTCATAATTTTTCCTTCTTGGGGAAAAAGTCACATAACAACTATAGTGAGAAACAAAACATGGGAGCTCACTGATTTACCCAAAGGGAAATCAATCATTGGAGTTAAGTGGGTCTATAAGACCAAATGCACTATTGATGGTAAGATTGAAAGAAAAAGCAAGGTTAGTTGTTAAGGGATACAAACAACAGCTTGGAAGAGACTATGATGAAACATATGCACCAGTTGCAAGGTTGGAAACAGTGTGGGAAGTCTTAGCAATTGCAGCCCAACACAAATGGAAAGTATTACAAATGGATGTGAAATTAGCCTTCTTGAATGGAGTGCTAAAAGAAGAGGTGTATGTGGATCAGCCACCTGGCTACGAAGTTCTAGGGAAAGAAGATAAGGTTTATAAGCTCTGGAAAGCTCTTTATAGGCTGAAACAAGCACCATGGGCATGGTACAGTAGAATTGATTCGTACCTTATGAGCAATGGCTTTAGAAAAAGCGGTAGTGAGCCCACACTCTACATCAAGGAAGCTAATGGTGAGATTCTTATTGCTGTTTTGTATGTAGATGATTTAATTTTCACAGGAAATAGTAATCTTTTCATTGCTGATTTCAAAGAGGCAATGAAAAATGAGTTTGAAATGACAGACCTAGGTTTGCTAAAATATTTCCTAAGCATTGAGGTCCAAGAAACAGATCATAGCATCTTTATTTCACAAACAAGTTATGCTAAAAAAATCTTGAAGAGATTTAAAATGTTGGACAACAAACCAGCCCCAACCCCAACAGCTATAGGTCTGAAATTAAGCAAAGAGGACAGCAGCAATAATGTTAACCCAACCCTCTACAAGAGCATGGTTGGAAGCCTCATGTATTTGACAGCAACAAGACTAGATTTGATGTATGCGGTAAGCCTGATTTCTAGGTTCATAGAGCAACCTAAGGACACACACTGGGAAGTAGGAAAAAGAATTCTAAGGTATGTAAATGGCACGAAAGGCTATGGCATTATGTATATCGCCTCCAATGAGTTTCAGCTAGTTGGGTACACAGACAGTGATTGGGTAGGAAATGTAGATGACAGGAAGAGTACTTCGGGATATTTGTTCCACATGGGTTCAGGAGCAATATCATGGGCATCAAAGAAGCAGCCCATAGTTTCACTCTCCACAGCTGAAGCATAATACATAGCAGCAAATGCAACAGCATGTCAGACTATTAAGCTTAGAAGAATCCTTGCAGATTTGAATGAGCAACAAGAAGATGGTACAACCATATTTTGTGACGTGTCTTCTATTGCATTAACGAAGAATCCTGTCTTTCATGGGCGAAGCAAGCACATCGAAATTCAATATCATTTCATAAGAGAGTTGGTTGAGTATGGAGAGATTCAACTTCATTATTGTAGATCTGAGCAGCAGCTCGTTGATATTTTTACAAAGGCATTGTCAAAAGAATCCTTTGAATGCCTAAGGAATAGGCTTGGTATGCAAGAATGCTCTGGAACTTTGGTTCTGAAAAACTCAGAAAAACACATGCTCCGGAACTTTGGTTCTGGAAAACATAGAAAAACATAGCATAGAAAAGCGCATATGCTCCGGAACTTTGGTTCTGGAAAACACAGAAAAGACAGATGCTTTGGAACTTTGGTTCTGGAAAACACAGAAAAAGACAGATGCTCTGGAACTTCAGAAGACAGTTCCAGAATGCAAAATAGATGCACACAGGCTTACTCTGGAAACTTTGTGCCAGTGCTCCAGAAATTTTGGTCCGTTGCTCCAGAAGTTGTGCAGAGTGATAATGAAGAGCAAAATGGCTCAAGATTAAGGGGGAGTGTTGGAATTCGTAATCCTGAGCTACAACGGGCAAGTGCATTTAATGCACCAACAGATAAAATCAAATTTGGGCAGTTTTCCCCTTGCCGTGTCTAACCACCATACTGGCCAGTTAATATTTGGTAGCAAATTAATTGTGGTGGTTGAATTTGAATTAGGCACCAGATTTTGGAAAGGCAACAAAAGACAAAAGATGAATAGAATGTTGTATTTTGTAGTAGAAGGAGACAGAGACAAAAAGTCTTTGTACCAGCAAACAAGGGAATGTTCAGTAGAACTACAGAAGTAGAAGTTCAGGAGAACCTGCAGTAGCAGAGGACATTGACAGTGCTCCAGTGCTCTGAAATGTTTCTAGCATGCAGCAACACAGGAGGAAGATGCGCCAGAACTAGCACAGTTTTTTGTATGAAGCATGTACAGAGCTTTTGGTCTGAGTTTTTTGTCAGTAAATTTTTGAATGTAATCCTTTTGATGAAATAGAAAATTGAATATATAAATATTTTTGTCTCCTTGTGTTTGTCTCCTTTGAGCTATGCATGTTTTCATTCTTTTCCCACTGTAGTTGGGTTTCTTTTCCCAACAATTTCGACCGTAGGCTGACACAAAGTAGATTTGTGGCTCACACAGAGCAAGAATCAGCTATCATAATATCCAAAATTTGATATCATTTTAGAATTAATTCAAAAAGAACATTAACATAAATCACAATACATTTTTACCTCCGTTCTTGATCTCAAATCCTTTTCCTGACTTTCTACTCAAATTGCTCTCCATTCTTGATTTCAAATCCTTTTCCTGAAAAACCTATTGTCGCCACTCCACCCAGATAACTAACTCCCATTTCTTGAATAAAGATCATAATAATAACCATAATACCCCAAAAAAGGAACTATACCATTCTTCCCAACCAGTTATGTGTGTTACTGAATTGTTATCTCTAACAACCAAAATTTTATTTTATAATTAATAAAGTCTTTATTACAATCTTTCTTTCACATTAACAATACTCCACATTTATTAACACATCATGATCCAAATAAACAAACACTTAATATTAAATGTCCCATGTCTGTCATTAATTTTATTATTTTGTCCAACAAAAGAAAATCCCAACAAGCCAAAATTGCTATGACCCTACACCCACTACATGAGCAATGTCGGGTCTTGTGCAGACTATTGCATATATGAGACTCCCAACAGTAGAGGAATAAGGCACTTGTTCCATAAGCCCTTTTTCTTCTTGCATCTTATTACACATGTCAGCTAAAAGATTGAAGTGATCAGCAAGAGGTGTACAAACAAGCTTAGCATTCTTCATGCCAAATCTATCTAAGACCTTGTCAACATATTTCCCTTGTGACAACTTCAACTCTCTTTTTTGCCTATCTCTGATGATAGACATTTCAAAAAAATTCTTAGCATTCCCTAGATCCTTCATAAAAAATTTGTTAGCTAACTATTGCTTCAAGTTGCTAACAACAACCATGCTAGTTCTAGTCACTATTATAAAAAATTTGTTAGCTAACTATTGTTTCAAGTTGCTAACAACAACCATGCTAGTTCTAGTCACTAGTATATCATCAACAAATAGCAACATCAAGACAAATTCACCATCCCCCAAAACCTTGTAATAAACATAGATTATATTCACACTTGGAGAAATTATGTTCATCCATAAAGGAATCAAACTTGGGGTACCATTGTCATGGATCTTATTTTAGCCCATACAAGCTTTGTTTCAATCTGCAAACTAGATTCTCATGTTCGTCTTTCTCAAAACCTTTTTATTGTTGCATAAATAACTCTTCTTCTAGATAACCATGTACAAATGCAATCTTGACATCAAACTACTCCAACTCAACATTGCCCAAATAGTAGTCATTTTTACTACAGGTGAAATAATTTCTATGAAATCAACACCCTTCTGCTGGTCATTTCCTTTCATCACCAATTTGGCCTTGTATCATTGCTTGCCATCATCTTCTTTCAACTTGTATACGCACCTGTTTTTTAAAGCTTTACGATTTGGAAGAAGAGTCACTAAGTCCCAAGTGTTACATGTTATTAGTGATCTCATCTCCTCTCTCATTGCATCCATCCAAAGTTTGCAATACAAGCTTCTTTAAAAGTAGTGGGCTCAGTTGATCAGAAATTAACAAATGATGAATAAAATCATCATATTTTGATGAGGATCTATACTCCCTACTAGACCTCAATTGAGGAATTGACTCATATAAAATCATAAGCCTTTCATTATTGTTGTGTACAAATTCATTTTATATATTGTGTGGTAGATTTGGAGATTATTGTTGTGTGGAAATTTCTATAACATGATTCTCACAGCCTATGTGGAGTCTGAGGACCATAGTGTAGGGGTGGAAGAAGTGTGAAACGTCGACTATGATGAATTGAATGGCTCATGTGTGTGGTATGACTTCAATGTATGCTATTATATGTGTTGTTGTGGTTGTGCTTCGATATGTTGTTGTGGTTTAAATGCAACAACTTTATTTTTGATATCATCCAATGGAACATATTCTTTTGTAGGCATCCCTTGTTTAGACAAGCTAGGCATTACCTTTTCATTTAAAAATATATATCTTCTATGTTTGACCTGCTTAGCAAGTGGATCCCACAACCTATAGACATATATCTCATCTCCATATCCAATGAAGATGCATCTCTTAGACTTAACTTTGAGTTTCATTCATTTTTCCTATGGAATATGAATGAAGGATTCACATGTGAATACTCATAGATGACCATATGAAACTCTCCTTCCCTACCACTTTTCCTCTTGAATTTCAAAATCCAATTGAGAAGATGAACTATGGTTAATCAAATAGATAGTTGTATTAACAACCTCTACCAGTATTTTCCCAAACTAGCGTTGGAGACCATACTAGGAGCCCTATCTGAAATTGTTCTATTGAACCTCTCTATTGCACCATTTTCTTGAGGGGTGAAAGGAACAACTTTGATTCACTAAATACCATTATCTGCACAAAAATGATAAAATTCTATGGAGTAAAACTTACCACCATTATCCGTTTTCAAGCATTTAATTTTATTACCAATCTAATTTTCTACAAGTGCTTTAAATATTTTGAATATACTAAACACTTCATATTTTATTTTTAGCATATAAACCCAATCTTTTCTAGTGCAATCATCCCAAAAAGTGAGAAAATTTTGATCCACCAATAGAAGTTACCTCTGTGAGACCAAAGACATTTGAGTGCACGAGCTCTAATTGTCTTGTCTTCTTATCATGTCCTTGGGTAGAGAAGTTAATCTTTCTTTATTTTCTATAGATACGATGCTCACACAACCCTAAATCAACTAATTTTAGTCCTAGAAGTTGAATTATTTTATGCAAAATTTCAAGGTCCTTTTTGCTCATATATTCGAGCTTCTTGTGTCAAACTTTTGTATCGCTATCCGCAACTGACATTGTAGCTCCCACTTCAACGTGACTCTCTAACACAGACAAAGATCCTGATTTGTTGCCTCTAGCAATCACCAAGGCTCCCTTTGTCCCCTTCCATGTGCTTGATTTAAAGTGATACTACAACCTTGAGCATCTAGTTGTCCCGCAAAAATCAAATACTTTTTGAGTAGTGGAACATGTTTAACATCCCATAGAAGCCAACTATTTCCATTTTTTAATTTCAATAAGACATCTCCTTTACCGACAATATTACAAGGTTCATCATCGCCAAGATAAACCTTACCAAAGTTTCCTTCTTGATAGGTTTTAAAAAACTCTTGGCATGATGTAGCATTAAAAGAAGCTCTGAAATCTAACACCCACACACTTGTTGCAGATTCACCAATGTAAAAAACAAGAGCACCTGCATCCTCTTCATCTATAGTATTTACTTCTTTTTTAGCTGATTATCAGCCTTCTTAAATGACCAAAAATTCTTTTTGATGTGGCCTTGCTAGCTACAATACTAGGAACCACTATCTTTGCCTCTTGACTTCGATCTTCCTCTATGTTTATGCCTTTCTTTTTCTTTTGATCTGCCCCTATTGGTGAATAACAAAGCCTCTATGGGTTAGGTAATGTTTTAGATTCTCCTATCTTGATTGGTAAAGAGTTGCAACAACATAATCAAATTTTAACACAACTTGTTATTGAATCCTTTTCTTCTAGATACCAAGTTACTAATTGTCATAACCACTCCTTCCCAACTACCAAGAAGAGAGCACAAAAGCAAGATGGCTCCGATTTGTTCTTCAAAATTAATATCAATATAAATCAATTGATTGATCAAGGTATTAAATTCATTCAGGTGGTTGGAAACCCTACTACCTTTATTTTCAAATTAAACATTTTTTTCATCAAGAAAACCCTATTAGTTAAAGAGACCCTCTCATACATGTCACACAACTGATCCCATATATCCTTTATTGTCTTCTTCGTTGAGACATTAAATAAGATATTGTTGGATAGGGAAAGGATAACAGTTGTTGCAACCTTCTTGTCCAAAATATCGCAATTCTCATCAAACTTTTTTTTGAGATTCTTCAACTTTCCCTCTAGCGCAATTGAGATATCCTTTTGGATTAGGAGAGCTCGTAATTGTAGCTTCCATATCCCAAAATTCTGACCAGAGAATTTTTCGATTCTCCACTTATCTGCTTCTTCTCTCTGCTCAATTTCTCCACAACTTCTCTTGACTCTGATATTAATTGTTGAGAGTTAAGAACAGATAAAGAAATACAAATACATAATTTAAACAAATAATTGTTGCATAGAAAACAAACACACAACATTGTAATTACGTGGTTCATTGTTTAATGGCTATATCTGTAATGTCCCCTTTTGAGACAAACCTAAATCTTGCTCTAGATTCACAAGCTTAACGTACTTTACCACTTAAATACTTCAATTAAGATGAATCTTGGCTTTAAGTCATGAATGATAGCATCAAACATAGGTTGTTTATGATCTAATTTAATGAGTTTATGCACTGCTGTTATGACATTGTAATGCCCCCCTTCTTTCGAGTTCTTCTAACCTTGCAGTTTAAGGAGATAATTATGGCGTGATAACTTCCGACGGGGCTCGAAGAAGGGCCTCGCAGGGATAGACTATAGAAGAGAAGGGCCTTGGTGAGCAGCGCCTCTCTGGCGGCCCTACGGGTGAGTTAATGCACACCTTCCCGGCCCAGAATGAAACCAGGGTTCGGGTTACCAGGGTTGATTCGGGTTGCTGTATGAAAGGCATTCCCAGCCAATCAGAATGAAAGGCATTCCCTCCCAGCCAATCAGAATTCCCAGCCAATCGGCATTCCCGAGTTAACAAACAAATTGCATTAGTCCCCATCCTTGCATTAGTCGAGATGGTTCCACCCGGGGCACTTTGCCAGTCATATGAGCAAGACCCCCTATATTATAAGGGTGGCCCGTAGGGGCGGGTGGGAAACTTTCTTTCCTCCCACCCCTGGTTCAGTTCTTCCTCCCCTGCGGGTTGGGCTGGAGTTCCTGGGGTTCCTCACCGCGAGGTGAGAGAGTTGGTGCTGGGCGAGCTGCGCTGGGTGAGTCTTCCTGAATATGAAACACTCTACTAGACAGTAGTATAGTTTTTCTATCTGATGCGAATTACAACCTCAAGGGAAAATGGTTATGAAGTGGTATATATATGTTTCAACCTGTGTGAGGTCTGGTGGTACATGTATTTATATAGAGTTGATACAATCGCTGCGTCACACCCTCAGGCTATTTATAATTGAACATCTCTATTGACCCTCTATTTATTGAGATTGCTGGAACTAATGGGTCTTTTGTAACTGGCGGTTTACTATAGGAGTGAACTTCAACTTCTGATTGCTTTTCCTAGTACTTTTGTGACTTGTACACCCTGGACACTGTTTCTGCTCGTGCCTATGCACTGCCTTTGATATGGTGACTGAATTCTCACAACTCTCTGTCACTCAAAATATGCATCTCTGTATAACTCTCTGATGATGGTTCGATGATTTGGTTCTTCATCTCATTCCTCCTTTATACCTTATCGCTGGAGTGGAGGGTAAGCCTCTTCGAAGAGAGACATCTTTTTTATTTGAGCGATAGTTAATTCTTATTGCATCCTTTCATACTTCTCTCATTGCTGCCTTATGAAGGGCGCTTATTAAACATTAACATAATATTATAATTATCATTGCTACTGAAGTAATTATTCCTGGCTCTTTATAATGTCTTTGAATAGAGGGATCTTCCCGATGAGGTCAATGTTTGAGGATAAAGAAGCTGCCATTCTACTTGAAGTTTGTCTGTCAAAGATAATGTATTAGTCACTGTATAATCTTGCACGTTGAGAGATAAGATGGAGAAGTTGGAAGTCTTACTTTTGCCGCTTCCATCATCTTTATCCATAGTTTGCAGCTTACGGTATCGTGGCCCAATGAGATTGATTCATGCTAGCCCACAAAGGGGACAAAATGATGAACGGGTGGAAGTTGCGATAATATTAAGAGTCACTTTGCGACATGGGATTGGTGGAGACAGAGTGGCACTTTGTTATGGAGTGCTCAGCGTATAAAGATATTGGGGTCACTTATGGGGACACCTTACAAGTGGATAACTTAAATACCTTGTTTGAGGAGGAAAGGTTGGTCAAATCAGCAAATTACATCATCAAAATTCATTGTCGTAGAGCTGACCTCGAGCGAAGATCTCAGGCTGTTTAGGGTCTCCTCGTTTTGGTGGTGGTCTTGTGCTATTCTTGGGTCCCATAGGCTGCTGTGGCCTCGTGGACGTTATTAAAATATTTCATTTCATTTCATTTCAAGGCATTAAGGAAATTAGTTACATATTTATCTCTGCCGTATCTTTATGCATAAAGGAACTTGATATTATTGAGGTCTATAAATATTTGACATTAAAATATTATGTGTCTCTTTATCCAAAATTGTCATTATTAATATTTACAATTTTATATTTGATAATTATAATAGTATTTTATGTTTTAGGTTTAGGTAATAATAAATTAATATTATTCAATTTTATTTTTTTAAGTATCTTTAATTTGTGGATATTAAATATTTCTTCCTTTATATAATATTTATAATTTAATAATTATAACTATAATATTGTCTCTCACAATGTAATGTCCCCGTGCGCGGCTGGGTGCGTCCCGGTGGCGACGTGTCCGGCGGGCTTGCATAAGACCCCAGATTCTCCGATGGTGGCTTCGGTGGTGAAAGATTCCTCCCTAGTCGCCGCCCTTAACACCCTGGGTAGCCGCCCTCACTACTAGGCTGGTCTTTTGGTGTAGTGGTTGGGCCTTAGTGGTATCAGAGCCGAGGTCTCGAGGTCGAGACCCGCGGAGCGTGGTGGGCTGTAATGTCCCCGTGCGCGGCTGGGTGCGTCCCGGCGGCCACGTGTCTGGCAGGCTTGCGTAAGACCCCAGATTCTCCGGTGGTGGCTTCGGTGGTGAAAGATTCCTCCCTAGTCGCCGCCTTTAACACCCTGGGTAGCTGCCCTCACTACTAGGCCGGTCTTTTGGTGTAGTGGTTGGGCCTTAGTGAAAAAACCCAGAAAGAATCCACCATTGAATCCACCAACTCTGAGCAATGACCTCCTCAAAAATAGGAAACCCTAATTTTACCTTCCGACTAGCCTTCGGGTTTCCAGAAAAGGCCAACGGTCACTGGAAAGGTCAAGTTCGAGAAGGGGACATTACAATCCGCCCTTCCCAAAATTGCTTGTCCTCAAGCAATACCACCACAACTCCAGAAATTTTAAAACTAAACCATATGCAACAAGTATGATCCCTGGTTCCCACACCCATCGCAGGAAGGACCCACCATGCCGATGCTGCTCCACTCTGATCACATCCGTGAAATCATCATGCCTATGCTGCACTAACCTTCCTTGTAACCCCAAAGTGTTACTGTCCATGATACTCATACTAAAAAATTTTAAAGGACTGAGACCAGCTTCATGCAACGTCTCATGTCCCAGAGGCCCAAAGTCAACAGTATCAACTATACCACTGTCAACCACAATGGATAGGCTGCTCAACTCAAAATCAAACTCCTCAACATACCTCCATATTGCAATAAACGAAGCCCTGATGAAAAAAATGATATCTTCAAATCTTCTTGCAAAGAGGAAAGCAATCCTTTGCAAGAGCTCAACAAATTCAGCCTCATGGCTTCTTCTGGAGCTACTATGCATCAACTGAATTATATCGACACCACCATGAAGACTTCTCATCACTCTTACTATTCCAACTCCAAGAGTCTTAGAAGGGAAAGCCAATGCATGTGGAAGTTCGTTGTCCAAAACCAATATAGTAAAGAAACTATCAAAATTTGCTTCACAAACCTCCATAGGATGCACTCCAAAAGTAGAATAGGTGCGAAGGAACAAATAATCTCTGTTGTTCAAGGCCGAAGTCAGCGAAGTGCAATCTGATTTTAGTACCTCACACAAGAAAAAACAGCAGCACCAAAGAAATTCCCAAGTGTGAGTGTATGATATGACCATAGAGTTGCAAGGTAACAACTCAAAAATGGCCGAAAGACATACTAGAGCAATCTCCATCTGAAAACTACCACCTCGTTGGCAAGTGGTGATGAAAAAACTCTCCCAAACGAGAGTAACTCCACAAGTAACAGGGCTGGTCTGCCTCCAACCAGCAAGCACGAGTCTCAAAATCTGCTCTTGTCTTAGCCAAGGATCAACGCCAAGAGCAACCAATTGTTCCTCTTTCCAATCCATACTCAAAATTTCTCTCCAATCCATTTGTCGATGAACAAATGGAACCATCATGGGGCTGGAAAAGAAAGTCACAACATCATTAATACTGAAATTTTGATCCTTATCCTTCAAAAAGTCCTTCTTTCCACAAGTGATAAGCTCTATCAACCCATATTGAGAATCCCAAGCATGGATACCCAATTGAAAGTGATCTCCAACATACTGAAAAGAAAACTCAACACATTCCCAAATGCTAGTAAGGATCAAGTGCATACTGAAGAGATTGATGCCTCTGCTAATGAACCTTTGAAGCCTATCTATGAAAGCTTCAACAACATGGGAGCATGAACTATTAAATGACTTCAAATCCAAATCCAAAAATAGACCAATATGTGCCAAAGTATTGTTCAACCAAAGGAATGGATTGACAAACATGCAAACACCCAGTTCTGGTCCATCTTCATTCCCTTCTTCATGAGTAACAAGACTTAAATCTTCGCTTCTTGCTGCTGTACTGAAGTTACCAGCAGCTACCAAATCTTGCCTTGTTAACACCTTGGTGTCGAAGATGTTGAAATCTTCTCGAATCAACACTTCCCATGTATAGACTTCATCCTCAAACCCACTTATGCATTCATTACTAATCAACAGACGTGGCACTTCCTCATGGAGTGATATCGAGGCATCCAAGCACTGGAAACCACTCTCAGTTTCATTCTCTATTTCATAGAGAGGATTATCATAACTTTTCTCATCACCTTCTTGAAAAAGAGGATTGTCATAAACTTGGAAGTCATTCCTTTCGTCTTGCTGCTCCAAGTCTGCACATGCAACCTTTGATTTTCTTGTGAAACCTTCAAGATCAAACTCCTCTCGAAGACTAACAATCTCATCAATTACTTGCTTGATTTCTCCAGCTCTTCGTGCATCCTCTTGCTCCTTGAAAAGTTTGAAATCCACAAACTAGTCTTCAATCTTTCTTAGAGTCAACTGAGTTTCTTTCAACTTGTCCTTTGTTGATTTAAGCTCCAAAGTGAGCTCATCAACCATACTCTCCCTTTCTTCGAAAACAATGAAGGCCTTCTTTGCAGATACAACAACATGATCTCTATCTTCAATCAAGCCTATGTACTCGGATTTCATGGTCTCCAAGGAATCTTTGATAAGTTGCAAATTAGAAAGAGCAACTTCATTTGTCACTCCTCCACGTCTCTCATCAAGCTGAGCCCTCCAGTAAAGCTCTTCAACCAAGCTATGTGTGCGATCAAATAGGGATAGAGCTCGCACTTCATCTTCAACGGACACCTCAGGTTGGCCTTCACACTCATAAGAATGCGAAGATGGTGAATTGCTGATAGGCTGTAACTGAAAATCAGAACTTCATTTCACGCTTTTGCTGCCCTCATTGTTGCTCCAACATTCTTGTACTTCACCACCAACTAGTGGAGAATGCTCAATGTCTTGGAAAACAACATACTCCACTAAGCCTTCAACTCGTTGATTGCAATCAGCTTCATGCCTTGATAAATCAGATTTGTGTTTGGTAATTCCTCCAAACCTTTCATCTTCAAGAGCCATATGGCCCTCAAACTCTGTTTCCTCTTCCATGTTACTTTGAACAAACTTGAAAGCAGCCCCAAACTTAAGCACATTAACACCATTGTCTGCTGATAGAGAACCCTTATCAAGTTCCATTTCTTCATCCGGATCAAAGGGAAATTCATCCCATACCGGTTTGTCATCACTAAGTGCCTTCACACCTGGATCCCAAATGGTGAGAGGCTGATTGTTTTGATCACAAGAAGAGTGTTCTTTGTGCAACATTTGGAGTGTTGATTCTTGGAATAGGTCAACTCCCAAATCACTAAAGCTGATGTCTTCATAAGTACCTCCCTCCAATGGTTGGGTCTGAAGTTCAAACTCAAAACCACCCTTAGCACTGTCACTGAAAGGAAGTAAGGAATCTTTAGAGCTAGCTGTTTGAAATTTTTTATCATCCTTATCTTCAATGAACCTATCATCTATAGGTATGTTTCTGATCTCATCATGAACAGTCATATGCATGCCATAGAGGTCTTCTTGATCACTTGTAATAAATTCATCTTGTGAAAACTCTTGAGGAGTTTGAACAGCAACAAGAGGAAAACTATCCATCACTAAATCTTCAACAAGAGGAGGTACAAACACCTCGAAATCATTACCAACATCATCACTTTGGTAACGGTCATAAGCTGATTCAAAGACACCAATAGTATTTCCTTCAACTTGCTCTTCTTCACTTGCTATCACATGCAAGTCAAGGGGCGTATTATGAGGCTCTACCCTTAACTCTTCACTTGCCAAGGTATCTTCATCAAGCTCACGTTCATTTTGATGTGATATGTGCACCTTGTTTGTGCCATCTTCAATGCTAGATGACTGATTTTTCTCTTCAACTTGCATATTTGTCGGCTGCAATTCACAAATAGGCACTTCATCTCCTTCCTTCTTTGATTCTTCGAACAAAGCTTGTTCTGCTTCCCTTTTTATCATTTTCCTAATGTGGTCCACCATCTTCAACTTTTCGGGCTCTAGTGACGCCACACACCTCAAATGGGAATCAAATGAAACATCGTACCTATAATCATCTGGCATGTTTTGATATTGCTCATGGAGTTTGGCAGCCTCATCTTCACATTGTCTTTTAAACTGTTTGGCATATTCAATGAAGTCCCTTACGACATCAATAACCTTTCCTTCCTCAGATGCCATAATTGAATCTGACTTCTCACGACCCATAGACCTTAGAAAATGCAACATCTTTGAAACTTCTGAAAGCTAATACTGAACTCAGCTCTAACCTCTGATGTATAATCTGTTTTCTCTGTCAAGTGAACTCTGATGGGCACAAGATGGTAGGATCTTGGCTCTGATACCACTAGAATATTCCGAGCCAAATTTTTTTGTTTTTTACAATTTCAAATTACAATCAAAGCACCCGTTAAGGTTAGATGATAAACCCAAACGTACTGAAACAACTCTAACCAGTATGTACACCAGGATCCCGATGTGGGCAAGGTGTGAGCATTGGTCAGAGGATCTAAATCAAACTGCTTATGCTGTAACTCTAACCAAGAATGGCGCCGATGATGGCGAGCATATGGTCAGAGGATCTTCTACTCTAAATGCTGAAGGGGAACTCAACGTCAAATATGTTCATCTCAGTCTCTTTATCCAAAATTGTCATTATTAATATTTACAATTTTATATTTGATAATTATAATAGTATTTTATGTTTTAGGTTTAGGTAATAATAAATTAATATTATTCAATTTTATTTTTTTAAGTATCTTTAATTTGTGGATATTAAATATTTCTTCCTTTATATAATATTTATAATTTAATAATTATAACTATAATATTGTCTCTCACAATTATAATTATTAAATGGTTAATATTTTTATATGTATCTTGTTATCTTGATGTCTCAATTTCAGAAGCATGACAATATAAGAAAAGCAGGACAATCTCTGTTTTTATAATGATGTCTTGATTACATCAACTTACAATTACATATACATTACATTATCCAAAAGACATTTCAAAAGTTTCCAAAATTTGAAGAGACAATCGAAAAAATTGAGGAGGCAGCAAAGAATAGTAACAGTCCCTGACTCTTGCACTACACACTCAACAATATGGACTATCTCTAAGCAAAAAAATCTGAAGTTACAAGTAAATGATTAGGAAATAAAGGATTTGAAAATGCTTATATAAATTTGAGTAGCTCATATCTAATTAATATAGATTTGAAATCAAAACTCGGCCATTCAAAATGTATAAAGCCGATGAAAATGCATATCTAGAAATTATTTAGATGAGATAGAGTAGTAAAGAGACGTAAATCCTAAGGAATGAGATGATATATCGCTCTCTAAATAAATATTTTAAAGAATGGGACGCCACTTCACTATCCAAAGGAACAATTTGTAAGGAATAAGGTCACACTTCACTCTTCAAAAGAGTATAACATCTAAGAAATTAGGCGACACCCTACGCTCCAAAAAGAACGCATAATAAAACCTAAAATTATCTTAATCTGAGATGTAATAAATTGATACTTATAAGTACACAAGCACTTCCATTAAGCACAATTTAAACGAGTAAAATGGATTCAAGAAAGATAGAGCCAAGTTAAGTACCTATATTAAAAAAAGATCCCTGCAAAGAAAGAGATAGCCCCTAAAAGAAAAGAGAGGGAGGACTGAACAACTCACAAAGAAACTGTAAAGTTGCAGCTGAACCTGCAAAATAAATTACAGATCTGGCTGGAAAAGCAAGAAAAACTTGCAGATTGAAAATAGTGAAAAAAAAAAAAACAGAGCAAAGAACAGAATTGAATTTTATATTTTCTGAATAGTAAAAATGCATGAAAAATAGTTACAAGAACTATCGCAGGAACTGAGATTGCAGTGATAAGAGGCGGAGAAAAGAAATTAACAGCTGTTTGCTTTAGCTAGCTTATTGCATGAAAATAAACTAACTGTTGTTTGCTTTAGTTAGCTTATTAAATGAAGATTGTCTGTTGTTTACGGTGATAGGGTGGATGGATCATGGATCAACACAATGTTCAGAAATATATTCAGAGATAAACACATAACCTCAACAGCAATCTATTCTCATTGATCACAAGATACAAATATTACAAATAATCAAAATGCTACAGCATTCATCATCCTTATGATCACATGATCATCTTGATCACATGATCATCTTGATCACATGATCATCTTGATCATCTTGCCACCTGATGCCGTAACCCATTATTTGATGCCTCTTTTATAGAGGGCTTAGAATGCAGATAGATAATTCTGGAAACTACAAAATACATTCTAGAAATTACAAAGGACTCTTCTAGAACTTAAGCCAGCCTGTCTATCTTCTAGAACAATCTCTAACTTAGCTAGAAACTATCTAACCCTTTCTACAAACTTCTTACTTGATTTGTCTTTTTCCAATTTAATATTTGTCTTATTTACATTCCCAATGAGTGGGAGAAATTATATTCCAACACTCCTCCCTAATTTCTACCACGAATGTTGCGGCATTCCCCAATCTCTTTTGCCATTGACAATTGTCTTCTTTCTCTTCCTTTCCTTACGGTTGCAACCAACTCTTCAAACTTTCTCAAATCCTTTTCTTTTCCATCTTGATGATCTTTATGCCTTAACTATGCCTTTGTCCTTGTCCAACTGTTGCAGCAGTCCTTGAACTATTTAACTCTTCAAATCTTGAATCTTGAACTTCCTAGAATCTTGCCTTCTATAGATGTCTTGCCTTGCCATGATTACTATCATCTTCAAACTTATTATCTATTATGCCTTTCTAAAAACCTTGCTTGATTTCCATCAACTTTCACTTGCAAACTTTTATATTTAAACAAATTCTTGATCATACCTGTTATTTTCTGCCAACTCGATCCGTAAACCCATCCACAATCCATTTTCATACAATCTGCCATAGAATCTTTCTTGCACTGCCTGTTCCAACATGTTTTTTCTGAATGACTCTTCAAACCACAAATACTGCAAGGATGTAAGTCCCAACATCTATCCTTTGTATGTCCTTTCTTGTTACAATGACAACATTGTACACATTCCATTTCTTTAACAAATTAGGTTACACCTGTATTATTTTCTTTCCCTGTCACATATCCAAGACCTTCATATTTTGGCCTCATTATTGGCTTAATTGGCTCTCTCATCCCTTGATCATGCCTTCCTAAGCCTTTACCTTTGTATCCCATTCTTTCCATGATCTTTAAATCAACATTCATTTCATTGCCATTACATCTAACAACATTATCATTTTGACAATTTTTATCACAAATTTCTTCAGCAAAAACACATTTATCAATGCATGAATTGAAATCCTTTGTACTACATGAAACATCACATATGGATTTTGACTTCAAACATTCATTCAATTTTGTAATTTCCATCATCTGCAAATTATTTGCGTCTAATTTTTTTAACTTCTCTTCTAAATCATCAACCAATTTCACTCTTTTTTCCAATTCCTCATTCCTTGTATTAATCTCATCAAACAATTCTAGTTTTTCTTCAAGCTTTTTATTTTTCTCTCTAAATTTGCACAATTCCTTCACCTGCAAATTATTTATTTGTTCCACAAACTTTAACTTATCCTCTAGCTCTTCAATTGCCTCTGTATAAAGATTACATTTTTCTGCCCCCATTTCTTTCCTTAATTTTTCCATTTCCTTTTCTAAAAAATCTTTTTCACATTTTAAACTTGTATTTTCTTTCTTCACCTTTATTAATTCTTCTTCTAAATCTTTTGTTTTCTCTTTCTTTACTCTATCAGCTTTTCCCATTGAATCAAACAAATAAACTTACCTCAATTTTTCTTCTAGAACTTCCCGTGCCTTCCAATATCTTCTCCTTTGTTGACTGGAAAATTGGCTACATAAATCTTCAATCTAAATTACAACGATGGCTGCAAAAACAACTATCAATTTCAATGATCTGTATTGCAATCTATCATCCTCCACTGTGTGCTGTCATTGGCTGTGGCTCCTACATTCTGCAATAATCAGCTTAAATGTGTGGATAAAAACAGCAATAAAAATTAGATATTACCTTCAGCTCCCATGCTTCTTTTTTCAGGATCTGCGGATCTCTTCGGCTTCCACAATCTTCTAACAATGGCGTCTCTTGATTCCTTCTACAATATTCAATGATCCCTTGACTGGAAATATGTTTGGCAGAAAATAGTGAATTTTTCAAGGCTGTGATACCTTCAATTGATTGGCAGCTGGCTGCAATCAGTGAGCTGCAGTGACTAGTAATCTCATGTTGGCATCTTAAATGAATCTTTTGAAAACTACAGATTCCTTTAGTCTTTGGTAGGCGCTACACTCTTAACCATGGCAGCTTTCTCCAACTTCTAACATCTTTGAATTTTTTGGCTCTTCTCTACAGTTGTGGCTTGTATTTCTTCAATTTCTACAGTGACTGTGCAGCCTTGTGACTCCTTACAGACTCAACGATAATCTCCTTTTGACTGCAATCTACATTCACTATGACAGTTCAAATAAAGTCTACGATTCCCTCATTCAGCGATGCGACTTAGTTAGCCTTTCGTCTCTTCTCTGTGAGCTTTTAAACTTTTAGCAACGAATGATCACGACAATCTTTTCTATCAACAGCGATCTCCTTGAATACTAAAATCAGCTCTTCTCCGTCTCTTAATCTGGCAAACTCTCCACAGCCAGCGATCCTTCCTTACGAAACTTATCTACTGCTCTGCTACAGCACCTAATAACCTTGCAATCTTTAGTTTTCTAAAATCTGCGATTTTGCTTAGCTAACTTTTATGGCAGTGACGGCTCAGTCAACCTTTCTCTCTTCTTTGTGAGCTTTCATCTTCAGCAACCAATGATCCAGGCAATCCTTTGCAAATCTCCAACCTTTAACTCAAATCTGGCTCCAAAACAGCTGTGGCTTGGTCTTGGGGGCAGCTAACAACTCTGTCAATTCCAAAACAGCGATCTACCTTTGATCTTTTATTCCATCAGCGATCCCTCGTTAGCTTCTAACTCTGCCCTGATCTTCTCTTAGCTTCTGATGTCCTTTCTATGCTGAAAATCCTCTAACGGCTCCCTTATATTTTATCTGCAACAGATCTGGGCTTCTAGCAGCAGTCTCCAATAGATCTTCTATGTCTCTGCAACAAACAGCAACTTTGTGACAGCTACCGGATCTCTCTGGTCTCATCCTCAGGATCTTCAACCATACGGTTTCTGATACCAATCTGATAGGGTGGATGGATCATGGATCAACACAATGTTCAGAAATATATTCAGAGATAAACACATAACCTCAACAACAATCTATTCTCATTGATCACAAGATACAAATATTACAAATAATCAGAATGCTACTGCATTCATCATCCTTATGATCACATGATCATCTTGCCACCTAATGCTATAACCCATTACTTGATGCCTCTTTTATAGAGGGCTTAGAATACATATAGATAATTCTGGAAACTACAAAATACATTCTAGAAATTACAAAGGACTCTTCTAGAACTTAGGCCAGCCTGTCTATATTCTAGAACAATCTCTAACTTATCTAGAAACTATCTAACCCTTTCTAGAAATTCTTATTTGATTTGTATTTTACCAATTTAATATTTTTCTTATATTCCCAATGAGTGGGAGAAATTATATTTTGAATATCGCTAATGGAGGGAAATTGATGCTAACACCCTCCTTAAGTCTAACTAAGGAGACAAAAAAGAGGAAAGAGGGGAAACATTGAGGGAACAAAAACCTCCCCTCAAAAAATATACACTAACTGTGTATGGTAGCTACTGTGTTGCAATGTTCTTCACCCAAAGGTCGTTTTGCAAAAAGTTAAACTTCTGCTCAGTGAATGTCTTCGTGAATATGTCGGCAATCTGCTTAGAAGTGGTATAGTATTGCAAGTCGATGACTCCATCATGTATCAATTCACGGATGAAGTGTATGTGGATTTTGATTTGTTTGGTCTGCTGCCGTTGTATGGGATCTCTACAAAGCGTCAATGTATTCTGATTGTCACACCAAATGACAGTCAAACGATGAAAGAGGATACTGAGCTCAATTAGGAAGCTTTGCAACCAAATGGTTTGAATGGTAATGTTGACTGCACCTCTATATTCGGCCTTTGTTGATGATAAAGCAAGGGCAGATTACTTCTTGCTTGACCAACAAATGGGGCCTAATCCCAAACTAAGAACATATCATGAAGTGGACTTGCGATCAATGTTATCACCAGTCCAATCAGAATCAGTGTAGCCAATGAGATCCAAAATACAACCTGCCAAATAATGAATCCCATAGCAAATGGTTCCTTGGACATATTGAAGTATACGCTTGGTAGCCTTCCAATGTAGCTCATGTGGTTCCTGCATGTATTTGGAAACAACCCCACCTGCATATGAGAGATTTGGACGAGAGTGAGTGAGATAAAGAAGACTACACAAGCTGACGAAACTGTGTGCAATCAACTAATGATGTATCTTTGCCATCCTCAAGCTTTACCCCCGATAAGAAAGGTGTGGCTGCTGGCTTGCAGTTAGTCATGCGAAACCGAACTAGAAGATCTCTCGCATACTTGGATTGAGCAATGTTGATTCCTGATTCATTCTGGCTGGTTTCAAGTCCAAGGTAAAAGTGTAGGAGACCCATGTATGTCATGGAAAATCTATCATGCAAAGAAGATTTAATTGTAGCAATGGTTGTGGCTAAAATACTTGTTATTAGTAGATCATTTACATAGAGCACTATGATCAACAAAGAGTCAGTTGTTCTCATGATATAAACATTTGGATCAGATTTGCATCGCATGAAATTTTGAGATAGTAGATAAGAGTCCATTTTAGCATATCAATATCTAGGTGCCTGCTTAAGGCCATAGAGTGACTTCTTGAGTCTGGATACTAAAGATGAATTTTGTACATACCCTTGCGGTTGCCCCATGTATATTTCTTCCTTGAGATCATCATGAAGAAATGCATTCTTCACATCCATGTGGTGAACCTCCACTTTCTTACTGTTGCAATGGCAAGAGCCATTCAAATGGAGTCTATTTTTGCCACTAGAGCAAAAGTCTCATCATAATCAATGCCATGAACTTGTTGAAAGCCTTTGGATACTAACCTTGCTTTGTATCTACTCACATGTCCATTTGCTGCTTTCTTTGTCCTATAGACCCACTTACATCTGACAAACTTGCGATTGGAAGGAAGCAGAACTAGGTCCCAAGTTTGGTTTGCTATGAACGAGTTGTACTCCTCCATGGCAACGTCCCAAAGAGGATTCCCTACAGCTTCTGCATAAGTCTGAGGGTCAAATGCTAGAGCCACATAGGCATGCAATGGCATGATGGGTTCGGTAG